>CAUYRH010065582.1:0-58797 GCA_963574655.1 Perodicticus potto | reverse complement strand
TGTGGTAAAATTTATGTTCTTCTGGGTAGATACCTAGTAAAGGAATTGCAGGGTCAAATGGCAGGTCTACATTTAGATCTCTGAGGATTCTCCATACTTCTCTCCAAAAGGGCTGTATTAGTTTGCAATCCCACCAGCAGTGTAGAAGTGTTCCCTTCTCCACATATCTACCCCAGCATCTGGTGTTTTGCAACTTTGTGATGTGGACTAATCTTGCTGGGTTAGGTGATATCTTAGAGTGGTTTTGATTTGCATTTCTCTGATGATTAATGACAATGAGCATTTTTTCATGTGGTTTTTGGCCATCCATCTGTCATCCTGAGAGAAGTTTCCTTTTTTTTTTTTTTACAATAAGCAAAATTTGCCTTTATTTTGTCTTAATTTGCTTTTTTTATTGAGCAATAATGATAATGCAAAAAAAGTAACATTCCCATTGTCAGATAAGAGTAAGAGTATGTCTATCATAGAATACTTTGACTCTGAGGTTCAGTATGGAGCCATCAGTTAACTTCTTCTTCTTATTTTTTCCCCCAAAGTCTCAAAAAATAGACAACTAATATTTATAAATAAAAATAAAAGATAATTTCAAAAAATAGATCATGCCAAATCTTATAGATAATAGAAAAAAAAGAAATACTTCAAAATCATTCTACTTTATCTGGATATACCTGATATTAAAATTAGAAAAAATATATTATTATAAAGGGAAATTACAAACATATTTCACTTATAAATGAGGATGCAATATCCTAAACAACATATTGACAAGTTGATTTAAAAATTAATGTTCAAGTAATATACTTTGGTCAAAATTAAATCCAATTTATGTGAGAATTAGTCACTATTTTCTTTTCTTTTTTTTTCTTTTCCTTTCCCTCACGCCCTGCCTCCTCCTCTCTGTTTGATTTCTCCTTCCCCCATGCCCCACCGTGTCATTAATTGTCATTAATTGTCCTCACATCAAAGTTGAATACATAGGATTCATGCTTCTCCATTCCTGTGATGCTTCTAGGAATAATGTGTTCCACCTCCATCCAGGTTAATACAAATGCTGCAAAATCTCCATTTTTAAAAAATGACTGAATGGTATTCCAGGGTATACATATACCACAGATTGCCAATCCATTTCTGGGTTGCGGGGCATTTAGGCTGTTTCTCCCTTTTAACCATTGTAAATTGAGCTGCGATAAACAGTTTAGTACAAGTGTCTTTATAATAAAAGGTGTTTTTTTTCTTCTGGATAGATGACCAGTAATGGGATTGTAGGATCAAACGGGAGGTCTAGGTTGAGTTCTTTGAGGTTTCTCCATACTTCCATACTGAGAGAAGTTTCTGTTCAAATCACTTGCCCACTTATAGAGAGGGTTATTTGCTCTTTTCTTGTTGTTTAATTTGAGTTCTCTGTAGAATCTAGTTATTAGGCCTTGGCCCAATTCATTACATGCAAAAATCTTCTCCCATTCTGAGGGCTGTCTGTTTGCTTTGTTTGTGGTACTCTTCGCTATGCAAAAGCTTTTTAGTTTGATCAAGTCTCAGTTATTTAGTTTTGGTGTTGCTGCAATTGCAGGGGGGGAAAGGTGTCTTCCTCATAAAGTTTTTTCCCAGGCCAATATCTTCATGTGTTTCCCCCACATTTTCTTCTAGAACTTTTATTGTTTCATGTCTTAAATTTAAATCTTTTATCCAATGAGAATAAAGTTTTTGTCAATGGTGAGAGGGGTGGGTCCAGTTTTAGTCTTCTGCATGTGGATAACTAGTTCTTCTAGCACCATTTGTGAAATAAGGATTCTTTTCCCCATTGCATATTTTTGTTTGGTTTATCAAAGATTAAATGATGATATGTGGCTGGGTTCATCTCTAGATTCTCTATCCTGTTCTATAGATATATGTCTCTATTTTTGTGCCAGTGCCATGCTGTTTTGATCACTATAACCTGTAATATAACCTAAAGTCTGGCAATGTGATGCCTCCTGAATTGTTTTTATTTCTAAGAACTGTATTTGCTATTCAGAGTTTTTTCTGGTTTCATATGAGTTGAAGTACTATTTTTTCAAGATCTTTAAAGCATGACATTGGTGCTTTGATGGGGATTGCATTAAATCTATAGATTGCTTTGTGTAGTATGGACATTTTAGCAATGCTGATTCTTCCCAGCCATGAACATGGCATGTTCATTCATTTGTTGACATCTTCTGCTATTTCCTTTCTCAAAGTTTCATAATTCTCTTTATGGAGATCTTTCACTTCTTTCATTAGATACATTCTGAGGTATTTCATCTTCTTTGGTGCTATTATAAAAGGAATAGAGTCTTTGATTTTGTTCTCGGCTTGACAATTGCTGGCGTATATGAAGGCTACTGATTTGTGGGTATTGATTTTGTAACTTGAGACACTACTATATTCCTTGATCACTTCCAAGAGCTTTGTAGCTAAGTCCCTGCGATTTTCCAGGTACAAAATAATGTCATCTGCAAAGAGGGAGAATTTGACCTCGTCTTCCCCAATTTGGATTCCTTTGATCTCTTTCTCTTGCCTGATTGTGATGGCTAGGACTTCTAACACTATGTTAAATAGCAGTGGAGACAGTGAGTATCCTTGCCTGGTTCCAGATTTGAGTGGGAATTCTTTCAGTTTTACTCCATTTGATATGATATTGGCTGTGGGTTTGCTGTAGATAGCCTCCATCAGACTAAGGAATATTCCTTCCAAGCCTATTTTCTTGAGTGTTTTATCATGAAAGGAGGCTGGATATTGTAAAAAGCCTTTTCTGCATTAATTGAAAGAATCATATGGTCTTTGTTTTTGATTCTATTTGTGTAGTGTATTATATTTATAGATTTGCATATGTTGAACCAACGCTGTGTCTCTGGGATAAAACCCACTTGATCATGGTGTAAGCTTTTTAATATGTTGTATTCCATTTGCTAATATCTTGTTGAATATTTTTGCATTGATATTCACTAATGATATTGGTTTATAGTTTTCTTTTTTAGTGAATCCTTTCCTGGTTTGGGGATCAGGGTGATATTTGCTTCATAGAATGTGTTGGGGAGGATTTCTTCTTTCTCTATATTTTGGGAAAGTTTATGCATTATAGGAACTAGTTACTCTTTGAAGGTTTGATAGAATTCTGGTGTGAAACAATCTTGTCGAGGGCTTTTAATTTTGGGGAGATTTTGTATAACTGATGCTATTTCAATACTTGATATTGGTCTAGTCAAGATTTCTAAATCTTTCTGGCTGAGTTTTGGAAGATATTATGCTTCCAGATATTGGTTCATCTCCTCTACATTTTCATATTTCTGGGAATAGAGTTTTTTGTAGTAACTGTTGAGAATTTTTTGTGTTTCTGTTGTTATTTCCCCTTTTTCATTTCTGATTGTAGTTATTAGAAATCTTGTTTTTCTATTTCTGGTTAGTCTAGCCAAGGGTTTATCAATTTTCTTAATCTTTTCAAAGAATCAACTTTCTGTTTCATTGATCTTCTGAATAATTCTTTTGTTTTCAGTTTCATTTAGTTCTGCTCTATTTTTGGTTATTTCTTTTCTTCTGCTAGGTTCTGTTCTTCCTTTTCAGTTGCTTGAAATGGCCTATTAGGTTGCACACTTGCTCTCTTTCTGTTTGCTTGATGAAGGCATCTAATGCTATAAATTTCCCTCCAAGGACTGCCTTTCCAATATCCCACAGGTTTTGATAATTTGTATTTTCTTTTTTTTTTTTTTTTTTGAGACAGAGTCTCAAGCTGTCACCCTGGATAGAGTGCTGTGGCATCACAGCTCACAGTAACCTTCAATTCTTGGGCTCAAGCGAGTCTCCTGCCTTGGCCTCCCAAGTAGCTGGGACTGCAGGTGCCTGCCACAACTCCCGGCCATTTTTTTTTTTAGTTGCAGCTGTCGTTGTTTGGCGGGCCTGGGCTGGATTCGAACCCACTGTCTCGGGTGTATGTGGCTGGCACCTTAGCCCACTGAGCCACAGGCACCGAGCCGATAATTTGTATTTTCATTATCGTTTTGTTTCAGAAATCTAATGATCTCTTGTTTGATTTTATCTATGACCCAGTGATCATTTAGGATAAGGTTATTTAGTTTCCATGATTTTATTTGCGTATGAAGTTTTCTGTTGCTGTTGAGTTCAATTTTTATGCCATGATGGTCTGAAAAGATATAGGGAATAATTTCTATTCTTTGAATTTGTCGAGGTTAACCTTTGACCTAAGATATGATCAATTTTGGAAGATGACCCATGGGCTGGTGAGAAGAATATGTATTTGGTTTTGATAGGATAAAGTGTTCTACAAAAATCTGTTAAGTCCATTTGTTCTAGGGTCTTATTTAAGTCCATTATTTATTTGTTTAGTTTCAGCTTGGAGGATCTGTCTGGTACTGCCAATGAAGTGTTAAAAACTCCAACTATTACAGTGTAGGAAGATATCATATCATTCAGATCAGTTATAGTTTGTTTTATATATTGAGGAGAATTCACATAGGGCACATAGATATTAACTATTGAAATCTCTTCATATTGTGTGTTTTCCTTGACCAGTATGAATTGTCCACTTTTGTCTTTCATTATTTTTGTTGGTTGGAATCCCATTGTATCTGCATACAAGATTACAACCCCAGCTTTTTTCTGCTTTCCATTTGCCTGGAATACCATTGCCCATCCCTTCACCCTGGGTCTTGTTTTATCTTTTGAGGTAAGGTGAGTTTCTTGTTGTCAACAGATATCTGGCCTGAGTTTTTGTATTCAGTTGGCCAGCCTATGCCTCTTTAAAGGAGATCAAACCATTCACATTAATTGATAGAATTAATAGATGTGGCAGAGTTTCAGTCATCTGGTTTTTCAGAAGTCCAGAGCTTAATTTTGTGCTTCTCACCACTGTGGATGCTAGGCTTTGTTCTTTAATTTCTGGGTAGGTTAACTTTTTTGGTGTACCCTCCTTTTGCTTGTTATGGGTCTGAGTATTTCCTGTAGAGCCAGTCAAGTCATGGCAAATTTCCTCAGCATGTGGATGTCATTGAAGTATTTGGTTTCTACATCGCAAATGAAACTCACTTTAGCAAGGTATAGGAATCCTGGGCTAGAAATTGTTTTGTTTATAAGGTTGAAGGTTGATGACCATCCTTTTCTGGCTTGGAAAGTTTCAGCTGAAAGATCTGTGTTTATCTTTATTCTTTTCCATTTGTAAATAATACTTTTCTTATGCCTAGATGCTTGGAGAAGTTTCTTTTTCATATTAACACTGGCAAAATTAATTACCATGTGTTTAGGAGATGCTTTGTTTGGATTGAGTCATGCTGGGGTGCTGAAACTATCTACTATCTGAATTTCCGTGTCTCTTGCAGTACTTGGGAAATTCTCCACCATAATAGCTTGGAGTAGGGAATTTGTGCCTTTGGGACCATCTTCTTCTCCTTCAGGTATCCCTATAATTCAGATGTTTGATTTCTTGGAATGATCCCATAACTCTCTCCGGGAATATTCTGTTCTTTTTCTCCATTTTTTTGGTCTCTTTGAACGCTTGGGTAGTTCAAAAGTCTTGTGTTCTTTAACTGAGATTCTTTCTTTGCACTGCTCAATTCTATTTCTGAGGGACTCTACTGTATTTTGAAGCTCCTCAAATACCTTTTCCAATTCCTTAAGCTCTGTTTTATCTTTTCTCATTATGTCTATATCCTTGATGACTTTGTCTTTGAATTCATTAATTTCTTAAGATAATTTCTGAACTGTTTTTGGTTCCT
The DNA here is from genome assembly GCA_963574655.1 of Perodicticus potto. Classification (NCBI taxonomy): domain Eukaryota; kingdom Metazoa; phylum Chordata; class Mammalia; order Primates; family Lorisidae; genus Perodicticus; species Perodicticus potto. Next base: position 53,056 of record CAUYRH010065582.1, on the reverse strand, counting down.
TGTTTCCATCTTTTCCTCTAGTCCTATTATCTTGTTTGTCATCCATATTCTAAATTATATTTATGACATTTCAGCAATTTCTCTGTGGATGGGATTTTGTTTTGTATTTTCTTTGATGTCCCCAGAAGGTGATGATCTGCCCTGATGTTTCATGTTGCTAGAGTTCTTCAAGTGATTCCTCCTCATGAGTATTTTCAGCTTCTTCCTCTTTTGAAATATGTTAATTATACTTTTTTAGTTGAATTGATAGTTTGTCTCTGATGAGTCTACTCCTCACCATTGCAGTGCCACCACTGCACTAACAAAGGCATTACCATAATTTTTTAAAAAGTTATGTTTATTGACTTTTTAATGAGAGTTTATTGACTGTCTTTTTTATGTCAGATAAAGACAGTTTATTGACTGTTTATTGATTGTCTTTTTTTATGTCTCTCATGCTGTTAGCTCAGTCAATCATCACTGCAGTTGTATAAGTTAAAAGTATCTCTCCAAAAGTGGATGGGAAAGGGTTGCAGAGATTCAATAAGTTGCTCCAAATCATAACTGGTCACTGGCAGAGGAGGAGTGGGAACCCAGCAGAAATCCCCCAGAACCTCACATGAAGCTACTAATTTTAGTGAGATGGGCCAAGATACGAGATATTAGTGATTTCATTCTCCCTATATCTTGAAACATTTTGGTATTCGTCATTCTAGGCATTATTTGATCATTACTCACCAATGATTCTCAACTATGCTTAAATACACTACAATGTAAAGGCTTCATTCTCCTGTTTGTGCCATGCACTCTACTTTCTCTTTCCAAACTCTCAGGATAATCTGGGATTCCTTAATTATCTCTTTAGATTCTCTTCTGAAGTAAGACTCTTTAAACAAAATCTTTATGGGTAAAACTACATGCATTTTTGGCAAAAGTAATCGCTGACACCTTCAGAAGGGGAGACAAGCATGTCCATGTCCCAGGTGCTGGGAGAATGGGGACTGAAGACCCCATTCTTGGCACAGGAAAAGCACCCTCAGAAAAAGAGGAAAAGTAAAAAGTAAGCTGAGTGAGTTGGAACAAAAAGAAGTCAGCTAGTTCATATTTACACTAGCCATTGCTAGCAAGCTTCTTGCCTTTTCTGAAACTCTAGCCTGTTGGGGATAACAGCTTACAAACACCCTGCTGGGTTTGTGAGCACTCTGAGGAGGATAATGTCATAGAAAAGTCTATGACAAGTCCTAGAAAAAGATACATCTTCTAGGGCATTTCCTGCCCATTAAATAGGCAGAGCAGATACTCATTGTGGAAATTTGTATTTTCCTGGGGCAGAGACCAAGGGAATAGCTCCAGCCATGAGGTATGGGCAGAAGAGCTTATATCCCTTATAGCAGAGGAAAATCCTCTGTGGGGGTGCTGGAAGGAAATTGCCTCCCTCCCACCGATTTCTTGGAGGAGATTAACGCTGATGGCATTTTACTTCACAGAGAACTAGTGGAGCTTAACATCTCCCTAGAAATCTGTGTGTGTGACCTCAAGCAGGAAGCTCTCCCAATCCAAGGCTTAGATTTCAGATTACTGAAGGCCACCATTAAGGTTAATTATAATAACAATAGAAGCTGATATGATCAATCTGGGAGAAACTGGTGACATCTTTGTTTCCTCCCTCATTTTACCTTCTGGGCAAATAGACTTCAATAAAATCAGAGTGGAGCGAACTCTCTGGACCATTGCTGGAATCCCACGATGGGCAATGGACCTCTGGCTCCCATTTTTAATTCTACTTTATGTCTCTTTTCTTTCTTTGCTGTTGCTTCTAAACTCTATATTTCTTTAGTCTATCACTGCCAGTTTCTATAGGTCTCAGCAGACCCTGCTCTCAGGGTAGGACCCCAACACCAAGGGCCAGAAGAAAACAGTCACACAGCCCCACCCCACCCCACACCAGTCATCATGTATCACAACTAGACTTGCTTCTGTGTGGCCTCTTCCCTTAACTCTGCTAATGAATGGCCATGACACCTTCCTTTTGTCCTCATCTGCCAGGGGCTAGTAATTCTCACCAATTTGTCCAGCTTCATAGATATCAAGTCAAATGTATTTTTTTTTATGTTTTGAGGAAAGTTATGTGTGATTATCTAGGTGTTAGTGGAATTGTTTTCTATAAGTTGGGTGATGGAAAAAGAGTTCTAGTATACATACTATCTAAATACCTTTGTAAATGAAATACACAAATAAGCATTCTTATTCTATTCTAATAAAAATTACATTGATGCAAATAAACAGAATATTAGTAAGCAGCGTAATAATGTCCACTATTCAAGTGGAAAATGAACACTGGTATTTACAGTTGAAAGATAAATTTAACAGGAAGTATGTGTCTTAGGGCTATAGTTCCTGTCTAAGCAGCTAAGGGCAGTTGTTTGGTAAATTACTCCTGATGTCTCCAAGTGATCATTTTGAGTTTATAAAAATGTTAATTTTAAGAAAAATTATGAGAAAGAGTATCTCTAGCACTCACAGAGTCCAGTTAGGATGAAGGGTGATAGAAGGTGCCCAGACTGCCTACTTAACTGCATTTCTTAAAATGGTCCTGGAAATACCTGAGTTATGTGCTGGAAATGTAAATTTCAGTCCCCTATCTATGACCTATTGAGTCAGAATTCTCTCAGGTGATTCTTTTCACAATAAAGCCTGAAAATCACTTCTGTATTAGCTTCTCTTTAAGTGGAAGAATGGAGTTGAGGAAAATAAAAGGAACAAGAAAAAGATTAAATGTTAGGATTTATGGGATTATTACAGTGCCATGTAGGATCTAATGTAGTATCCAGGAAATAAAAATGCAAGAAGAGCAGTCAAATAAACAGATTTCTTAGGAGACTGCTGATTTACTATCTTGGTTTAAAATACAAAAGATGGAAGCAGGGTGAAGCAGACAGAGCCATTAGATTGTAGAGTGGGTAAGGCAGGAAGGGCCCTGGCAGCAGTCCTTATCATGGGGATGGGGGTGGGTCAGCAATGTACCATCATGCAGGACCCATTGACTGAAGTTAAAGAAGCTACTGAGTCCTAAGTTTTGTATTGTAACATCAATAAGCTCTTCTACCTGTTCTTGGCTGGAAGGTTAAACTTGAAAACCCAGTTTCCTGTCAAGTCTTTCTAAGAAGTTGCAATCACAGGAAGTTCTGTTACAAACCCAACACCTGAGTTTCAGACATGAGAAATTCTGCAAAGTAAGATGCTTCCTTGGAGCTCAGAAAACACTTCTCTCAGGGGCTGATCAACATGAAACCCATTCAATGACTTCTAGTCCATGGTGGGAAGAGCATTTCAAGTGTTGGGGTGATTGTGAGCAAAGCAAACAGCACAGGATGAGAAAAGAGCCCAGTAGATTGCATATAGGCATTAAAGAACTTGAAAAAATGATTATGCTAAAAATAGTATTATGTCAATGTTAAATTTCTTGAGTATGATAATTATATTGTGGAAATGAGAAGGATCTTCTTGTTCTTTTAAGATACTCGCTTAAGTATGTAGGGATGAAGTTTGATGAAACAGGTAAAGCTAAAGCAGGTAATTCTCAAGTGATTTTAAATTAAAAAACATGTATGCATATGTATACAGAGAGATAAATCAAATTTGGGACATTATGAACAATTAGAGTATACAGGTGAGTAGTATAAGGGTGTTCATGGTATTTTTCTTGCAGTCTTTCTCTAAGTTAGAAAATTTTCAAAATAGGAAGTTGTTGGGGGCAGGCAGGGCTGCATGTTGAAACAGGGCTGGGACATTCTATAAGGTTCCAGAAAGACATACCACAAGGGCAGGTGGCTAGAGGCAAATGGTAGAAAACAGAAAGTTTGGGACAGCAATTCACTTGCAGTGACTTAGGACCTGAAAGCCCTGGAATTTTAACAACACAGTTATTTGTTTTAATCTTCCCTCAGTAACATTTCATTTCATATCCATACTTCATACACACAAATATATTCCAGCTCCATCCTAGTCCCAATCACACAAAGAGAGGCATATTTTTTGGCTTATCTGGTAGATGGGTTTTAGTCCAAAGCTCCTCTTCATGAATGATTTCAATTCTTGCTCATAAGTCTTGCTGTGGAATCACAGTTAAAGAATTGTGGGAGAGCATATCTTAGGTATCCAATGATCAGCAATTCAGCTTATTTTTATCAAGTATGACTTTGTCATTTTTATATGATACTCACCACACATACTCATACAAAAACACATTTGTTTTACCACCTCACTTCTTGCCTCCCTCCCTTTCCCAGCCCCAGATACAGATTTGTATTCCTGGCATCCTGCTCTTGTTTGATGAGTTTTAAGAGCTTTCAATTCTTGTTTTGTCCCCAGGAGTAAAGCAGCAACTGCTTTAAACTGATAATGACATGATTTTGCTGCCCTATAGACAGTCATTTAAACTCAGTGATATGTGGCCACTGCCTCAAAATTCAAGCAATGGAAATGACATCATTATCAGCCGACTTCTTATGATGAAAAATGACCCACATTAGGAAACGATCTGAACCCAAGGAAACTTTGGTAATCAATCATCACAATTATAACGTGCTGGTCTTTTATGCAAATCCAACCCACAGTGAAGTGGGTTTGGGTGGGAGAGTTAGAGGGGGAGAAATCTAGTGGAAAAAGAACATTAGTACAATGTAATTAAGCAAAAAGGAAAGCTCAGATAATATATGTTTCTCAAGGGACCATGACAGATCTAAGCTGAAAGGGTTGCATCATCATCATTGAAAGCATTTGTTAATGCCCAGAGTCACACAGAAAAAGGGTTGAGCTTTGTGCTGCATAAAGTTAGATGAAAAACTCCAAGGCTTTCCATCTGAGAACTTGAACCCTCCATGGGCTACTTCCTTGGTGGGTAGAGGGCCATTCCCTCACTGCAGGGAAGCCACCACAATTGCAGAGGAGTGCCTGGCTTCCCTCATTCTGCTTCAGTCTCTTTAGGTCATTTGTCCTTTTCAAGGTCACACAGCCAGCCACAGTCCCTACCCTATGTATGACATAGAAAGGAGCAATATTTTCACTATATGCCTGCAAGAAAGCCAGTTGGTCTTAGCATGCAAAAAAGGCAGGAACTTTGGCAGTGAATTTTATCATTACCCAAGGGGACATGTAATTGCACCTGGTTAGTTTCACTTGTCCGCTTGTGGTTCTTAGAGTTTGTGTTTGTCTATTCCCATTTTTTCAAAACTGTAAAGGAGGATGTGTGTGTGTGTGTGTGTGTGTGTGTGTGTGTGTGTGTGTGTGTGTGAATATGTATGAAGAAAAGCAAGGGAGATGACAAAGGACAAAGAGATAATAGATATGGCTGTGTTGATCCCAGAATGAGGCATCTCCCAGTGGCCTATGTCCTTGGCTATATGAAAAACACAGGAAGTGAAAGCCAGCTCAGCCATCTCTAACCAAGGACTCCAGGAGCTGCAGGCCACTCATGGAAATGTGGCTTTGCACAGTGAGTGTTCCAAGCAGAACCTCCACCTCTTGGCCTCCATCTGCATACACAGGGTCCCCTTCAACTCTATTTTTTTTCCTAAAAATCTTTGTGGTGTCATCTGTCTTGTTCTTCTTGACTACCTATAAAGCCTTTTCTATATACACTTCTTGTCCAGGTTATGAGGCCTGGCTTACTTCTTCCCATACTCTTCAATACTCTCCTGTATGGTGCAAATAAACCTTTCTCACTGGCAGACCAATAATATTGGAAATTCCCTCTGAGAGTTTGCTCCTGTAGCTTAAGTTCCCCCTTCCTGGTACACACAAATTCTCCTGTGGGCAACACATCAAGCTTTCTGTGGGTTTGTAGTTGGGACTCTTTTTTTCGGAGTTCAGAGAGGAGTAACCCAGAGCACAAGGCACTGCCCCAGCTGGGCAGAGAGGAGGGAGTCACAGTGGAGAGGAAGTTGCAGACCCTGAAGAGAAAGTGGTATCTAGCTTGACTTTATGTGGACTCAGAGTCAGGCACTGTTGTAACTCCTCACACCGATTATACCATTTAAACCTCACAGCAACCTGATGAGACTGTATGGGAGCATTTATTTTCCCCTTTTGCAGAACCTGAAGCTCAGAGAGGTTAAGTGACTTGCTCACCATCACTTTGGTGGGCAGAGGTGGTAGTCTGACTTCCATCCCTTGTCCTTCACCATCGCACTACTACAGAGAGAAGCATCCATGGGCGAGAAGTTCATCAGGCTTCCTTGGAAAGAGACATAGATACTGCAGTCACCCTAGCCCTGCCTCCAGCACAAGGCGCCTCCGTCATCTGTGGCTGTATTAATAGATATGCGTGGCGGTGGCAGCAGGAAGCCACACCCTGTCTAGAGAGACTGATGGGCGTCAACTTGAGCAGCCATGGGATCTTACCCTTGGCAGAAGCCAAGAAGCTCCCACCCCACCCCCCGAGTTGCCTTTGGGCTTATAGTGCCAACAGCTTCTTGTGACTTACTACGGCATTTTAAACCGGCAAATACCCAACTGATTTATTCACAGAGATTAATGAAATCATGTCTTGGGATCTTACAGACGTCACTGGGCATGCTCCAGTTGACCTCAGCTGCAGTCTAGTGACAGCTTAGGGAGAGCACCATCGGTCTTGTTAGCTCAGTGGGTGTGTGGTGCTTAGCGCTCTCTCGTCATGGTGCGGGGTGGGGAGGATGTTCTTTCTGCATAGGAAACACCCCACTTCACACTTGGCTAAAAATGTGGGGGGAAAAAGCATTTTGAAACAAGCCCTAAAACATGGACAGTCTCCTGTGCCCTCCAGGGCAGCTGACAGCTAACTAAGGAGCTCTTTCTGTGCTCCCCACAGCCAAGGAGCTGAGCTTTTCCCTAGGCTTCACTAGGAGGCACTGGCTCATTCCGAACGTCCCTCTCCACACACACAGCTTCAGTTCTGGTTGAGGAAAGGCTCTGTGGAACATTTTGAAATAATCATTTCATAACTATGGCTTAAGTCATGCTTCTTCTGATAAATAATCCATACGTGGTTACCATGAGTCATTAATTGCTGTCAGTCTTTGTTTTCCAGGTGGTGAGAAACAGGGAGGATGAAACAAACATCGCTGGGTCTGTTGTGCTGTCCTCAGGAACATTGCTCTTTTGACCAGCTCAGCTCTCTCTTCCCCACCTAGCAAAGAGAGGGGCTGAGGGGACTGTCAGAAAATGCTGTGTTGGAGGAAATACTTCACTGCGGCTGGGAGCACAGCATTTGTGTAGAGGAACTGATCTGTCTCTGTTTGTAAAATCTGCGCTCATTTGTACTTTGGGTGAGAATATTATTTCCTGTCTCAGGGTTATGGGATATATTAAGCACTAAAATGAGCATGATGTTGGGCAGCGCCTGTGGCTCAAAGGAACATGGCACTGGCTCCATATGCTGGAGGTGGTGGGTTCAAACCCAGCCCAGGCCAAAAACTGCAAAAAAAAAAAAAAAAAAAAAAAAAAAAAATTTCAGCATGGTGTTTACATTAACTTGGCTCACAATGTAAGTTACCCTGTATGTCCAGTTTCCTAGAAGAGTGAAGATTCCCTCAGAAATTCTTGGACTCTTGTTTCCATTATGGTCTTTTATAGATAGTGCACATTCATGACCAGATTTTAAAGGCAGAGGTTTTTCATGCCTTGCTTAACTCATGCCCCTCTCTGGATCCTAAATATTGAACAGGTTTCTTATCAGAACCATTGTATCGATTGGTGAGTGTGAGTTGCTGAGTGTGGGAGGAGCTTTGGTGACCAGTCCTTGGTGGGTAGAAAAAGGTGAACAGTGTAGTACAGGGAATATTGGGGTCTGAAGATCTGGGATACAGGAATAACTTAACTAAGTATTGTCTGAGTGACCTTAGACTTGACTTAATACTTTCTGAGCATCAGCTTCTTATCTATAAAGTGGAGAAAATAATACCTACCTTGAAAGGTCTGGGGGAGGTTCAAATAAGATAAAGGGTGGGGAAGTGTTCTGGGAGCTATCAAATCTTACACACAGTAAATGGCTCAAATGGTTCTTGAAAGAAGATGCTCTAAAACTGGAGTTTTGTTAAACAGATTTTTAAACTTGATTTTTCTCACAACATGATTTAATTTGTACTCCTGTGTCTAATTTTTTCAAAATATGGGCAAGTAAAAAAGGCCTGCACTTTACATTGTGTTAGGCAGGGCCCCACACCTTGCCATGCCAATATAGAAACCAGACAAAGCCAGAGCACTGGTCAGTGTAACCAAAGAAACAGGGGCACATCGCGGTAAGGCAGTGCCTGCCTGAGTGCCATGGTGGACCCCTCACGTGACCCATTTTCTACTCTAGCCAGGATTTTGAGTCACCTCCATCTCTATGTCTAGGTCTGCAGAGGCTCGAGACTATGGTCATATCTGTGTCCAGAGTCTACAGGCTTTGCAGAAAGAGGGGTGATTTGACATTTGAGGAATTATTGTAATAACATCTACCATTTATTGAGTGTTTACTGTGTGCCAGGTGCTGACTTAATCACTTTATGAACAACAGACCTGTGAGATGGAAGCTATAAGCATCCCCATTTTACAGATAAGGAAACTGAGTGCAGAAATTTGGGGTTAATTGCCCAAGGTGACTGGTTAATAGAGTGTGGGTCAGGAGTCCTACATGGATCTATCTGACTCTAAAGGAAGCCCAGAATGTTGCACCAAATATCTGTCTGGGCTGGGACTTGTCTGTAGCCAGAACCACATTCAAACCTGGCCCTCGGCAGTGTCATCCTCTTGCTGAAGAGAGGAGAAACAGGACTTGGGGCTGCATGGGACTTACATCTCATGGCAAGTCCTCAACTGAAAATGTCACTGGTTAATTCAGTAGGGCTTGGATTGTATGGTTGTACAGAGCACATATGTACTATGGGGTAGCTTGCTTTAAAATCTCTTCACTAAACTTGTAACTAGCCATTTAAAACATTTCTTTTCCAAGTAGCTAGCTTCACATTTTTTTTTTTTTTGCAGTTCAAAGTGGATCTAAGCTACAGATCATTATAACTCTTCCTTTTAACCTCTTTGATTCTGATTTCTTACTGTTCATTCATAACATATGTTATTATCAAAGAAAAAGGAAAGAGAAGAAATATAAAAAAGAAAAAGAAAGAATGAAAGAAGGAAAAAATTAGTCTATTTAAGCAAGACAAGGAAAATGAGAAAAGCAGTGGGAAAAAAGCTAAATGTGATCCAGGGTTGAGTAAAGTGGCATGAAACTGAGGACTTCAATGTCTGTTCCACCCACCCAACACCATCCCGTAAATCCTTACATTACATTCCACTAAATGTGTCAGAAATGCAACTGTGCTTGCAAATAATTACTGCCATTGAATGAATCCAGCCTGGCATATCCATTTGGGCTCAAAATAACCCATGTAACCTAAGAGTAAATCAGTGACTGGACATCCAGTGCCAAGCATAATCTCAAGCAACATTTAACTAGGTTCAATATTTATTTCCCTGCCTTGAGTCACTTTGAAATGATCTGGATTCAGTTCAGACAGGACCAGCCCTAATTTTATGATACTCTTGGAATGCTTCCAGCAACATGAGGGCTCAGATGTCAGGGAGTTTCAGAAAAATGAGATCCCTCACAGAAGATTTCACAATTTAAGGCACCCTCCTTCCAACATTTTGCAACATGTGGGCCTTTTACTGAAGATATAACTTTTTGAGAGGCTTTGAGCACCCTGAAGAAGTATGCCTCACCCACACTCCAACTCCTACCTCGTCCCTAGAAATGGAGGTGGGGTGGGGAGTTAAGTTAGTCTGGATAATAGCTTGCATAAATACAATCTGAATATCTGCAAATTGGAAAACAGAGGCCCACAATTTACCACTATTACAAGAAACAAAAACAAAAACAAAACCCAAAAAACCCCCTGACATTTTCCAAACAACTGTAGAAGCCAGATTTGGGGAACTTCAGGCAACATTAAAATGGCAGATAACACTCTTACAAGTTTGAAGGATACAGGGACACCTCAAATAAATAGCAACCGGTTCTCAAGTTTTTGTATCTCAAATGCTCAATCAATAGAAAACCAACTAATTTTAGTGTACAACAGAGATAAATCTTAAGATGGCAGGATTGACTTATGGCTCCTTGTTAAGAGGGTATTGAACTGACATTGAGTGACCTCACACTCAGCCATAACATTTATTATAAAGTCTGACATGGTTAAGCGAAGTGATTGATATAAGTCCATACTGCTCTAAAATGCAGCCTTTCTTCTTTTTTATTTGGGAAAAGAGTAAAGGACCTTACTCATGAAATCAAACAGTTTCCTTTTCCTTATTTTTCCTTAATCTACTGATGGTTAGTCTTAATTCATGTAATGGTGGGAATTCTAGAGTCTGTAAGACCTAGGTTCATATTCTGGGAGCATTGTTTACTAGATGTTAAGTAAAATTTTCAGCTCCTGCAAGGGGCAATTTCCTTATCTATAGAACTGAGAGAATTGAGTAAGAAAATGTGGTTAAAGCAATTAGTAAAATGCCCAGGTACATATTCAAGAAATCCTAGTCATATTATTGTTGTAATAATTATTATCTTTATTATTATTTGAGTTATTTTGTATACTGACTTCAAAATTGGGTAGACCATTATGCTATTAGCAGAGTCAGTAACAACAGCAACAAAAGCTATTATCGGTACCATTTGTGGATAATTACAAGTTACGAGGCACTGTACTCAATGCTTTAAATATGCTTTCTCATTTAATTCTCACAACCCCCCCCATAGTGCTATTATAATACCAATTGTTAGATACAAGAAAACTGAGGTTCAGAGAAATGAATGAAATTGCTTAAGATCACATGTTTTGTTGGAGACCATTATCCTAAGTGAAGTATTTCAGGAATGGAAAACCAAATATTGCATATTCTGACTCATAAGTGGGAGCTAAGATATAAGTATGCATGTTTATACAGATTGGTATCGTGGACATTGGACACTCCAAAGGCAGGAGGGTGCCCGGTGCTTGGGAAGAGAAGCGGAGAAGGGAATGAGTCAGCAAGGCAGCCCAGGGAATAAGATGTTAGTGGTGGCTGCCAGAATATCATTCTGTTTGACATCAGCTAAGACCACTTGCACCCAGCCTGCCTTGGAGGTGAGATGATGTGGGGATGTGACCATGGCAGAGGAGGACAGACTGATAATTCTTGTATCCAAGAGTGTACCAAAGTTTGGGTGATATAGCCTAGGGGAATAATTATGGGCTGACTAGAAACTGGGTGGCAGAAGAATCATCCAACATGTTGGTGTACAGAAAGGAATTTCAATAATAAGAACCTTAAAAACATCTATAAATATACAGTCATAAGGAAAGGGAAAAAATGTCAACTAGAGGTAGCTCTCAAGGAAAGAAGTGAAAGGTGCAGCCTTAAAGTGGCCTACATATGGACTCCTCTTCTCTGAAGCCAAATTGTCAAATTACAGAGAAGCAATGCAGGACTCTCAGCATGGAGAAAAAAGGTGATGGGGTGATACATATGATGAGATCAGAGAATGTGAGAGAAACAACAATAGAATAAAGTGCAAGAGTCCTCAATTTGCCATGCTAGGGCAGTGTGAACTTAACTGCAAGACAGCTCCCATCCCCACATAGCCTTTTATCTGGATGGACCAGTGACCTGCAGACTCTATGCAGAGCCATTGCATCAGACAATATGCATGAAGGGGAATGGCAACAGCTAAGACCATTTTTTTTTTTTTTATGTTTGTGAGATACCAATTATCAGTTTTATTTTTCCTATACTTCTTTTATTCCTCCTTATTTTATTTATTGCCTTTTTATTAAATCATAGCTGTGTACATTAGTGCAATCATGGGGTACAATGTGCTGGCTTCATATACAATCTGGAACATTTTCATCAAACTGTTTAACATAGCCTTCATGGCACTTTCCTAGTTATTGTATGAAGACATTTGTAAGTTTCATCTGTACCCTTCTAAGATGCACTGTAGATGTGATCCCACCAATTACCCTCCCAGGCTTATGAATTTAGGATGAACTTTCCCATTTTACAGTCTAGGTTGTTCAGGCATCCAGAGCTTTATGTGAGTTGTTGGAGGCTACCTAGCTGGTGAGTCTGATTCAAGAGCTTTTTGTCTTTGAATCCAGTGCTTTTCCACAAATGAGCAAACAGGAACTTTACTCAGGATGGGATGTGATTGCAGGGCCGCTAAGAGTGTGGCTTGAGGAACAGCGGGAGAGGCAGAGGTTTTGGGCACTCCACCAAGGCCTCAAACACTGATTTGCTCTGAAATCTAGAAAAAGCCACTGGCCGTCTGGGCCTCAGCTGGCTCCTCTGTAAACTAGCAGCTGGGATGTCATGGGCTGAGCTGTGTCCTCCAGATTCATCTGAGAAGACCTAACTCCCCGTGTCCCAGAATGTGATGTAGTTGGAGATATGAGACCCAGGTCTTTAAAGAGGTTAAGTTAAAATGAGGCCATTAGGTCAATGTGACTTGGTGCTTTTATAAGAACAGAGAGTGGGAAGCAGACATGCACAGAGGAAGGAGGAGGTGACGACACCAAGAGAGGGTGGCACCTGCAGGCCACGGCGAGAGGCCTCAGGAGAAACCAGCTCTGCCCACACCTTGACCTTGGACTTCAGTAATAGGGATTTCCACAGATGGAAAATGCTGGGTGTAGAAGTGTTGTTGTTCTGCTGGTTGCCATGGATTCCTGCACCTTCCACAGGCCATAGTTTGGAATTGAACAAATGAGACTGGGTCTTGAGAGGCTTCTGCGGCCTGAGCACATGGAATTGGAGGCGTGCGCTGTCTCCCGGGTGTCCACGCACACTGCAGACCCCTCTGGGAGGCTTGGGGGGTCGGACACCACATCCCCAGCAGGTTTTGGTCAGCAAGGATGTGCGAGCACAGCAGCTTATACAGCAGTGTCAAAAACAAAGAGAAAATGGTCAGCGGTCTTACCATGGTCCAACCTGGCACAGCGGGTGGGAGTGCCACCATTCCTGGACACGCGCCTGCCCCCACCGCTGCCCTGACTGCCCTGCCCTGCCACTTTTCTCTGGATCACACTCATCTGGGAAACCAGAAAGGGAGAGGAAGCATATTCTCCTCAGATTCAGAAATGCCCCTTGCGGAGAGAACAACTTGTCTAATCCCTAAAAGTTGCTTGTCTTCTGTTTGGGTTCATTCTGCCTTTGTTCTCCCCTGGCTGTTGGGAGTGGCGATTAGACACAGCTCAGCGTTATCATCTGCCCATTGTGTGAAAATGACGGTGAGGGTCAGGGAGAAGCGCACTGGCTTATCTCAAATCATCTGGAAATTATCCTCATCACTGGCATTGTCCACGCTCTACCATGGGCTTTGTTCAGGACACCAAGGTGAGATGCGCGGGGGGGGGGGTGGGGGAAGCAGGGTTGGCGAGGGTCACTGCCTTTCTGGGATTGTGCCAGGCAAGGGAGGTCACGTACGGTGCCTTTCTGGACAATGTCTGCTGAGCCCCTCCTGGACCAGGCAGCCCTAGCCTAGGACTCTCCATGGCAGCGCTGTCTAGGTAGGGAGTGTCCACAAGGGGCTTGCTCTGGTGTCTGTCTCCGGGGAGGGGGACGTGGCCATTCCCAGGCCACATGGATGCCACTTTACAGACCCCAGCCATTACTCTCATTACCATCCAACACCCTGGGGTCTCTCTGTAGAGATGGTCGGATACGTGGGTGTGGTGACATCCGTCAAATGGAAGGAGGAACAGAACACTTGGACTAGGGCAGATGCTGAAGGGGACCTGGGTTCAGTTGAGTTCAATAAATAATAACCTTTATGAATTGGGCACCTGCTATGCACACCACTGCATCTGTGACATTCACACCCTACTGTGTGGTGGGGTAGGGGTGTGGTTCATCCTGCAGGAGAGAAAACAAGATCAAGACAGAGGTGTGGGGGGAGGCAGAGGGGTTGGGGGAGGTAGGGGGTGGGGGGGAACAAGGGTAGGGGGTGGGGGGGAGGCACAGGGGTAGGGGGAGGCAGGGGGTGGGCAGCAGCACGGAAGGGGCTCAGCTGTCATGCACATTCACATCTGTCCTAGTGCGAAATGGGGTCCTCTTCATGCAGGCCACCCCATCAGGGCATTTGCTGAGTTCCCAGACCCAGCAGGCTCGGGGCTATCTAACTTGGATGCAGAGAGGTGCCCATGCATGGCTGGTACCTGGATCTCTCTGCCAGCTGTGGATGTGGACCAGGTACAGGAGGGAGAACAACTTTAAGAAAGTAAAATCGATGTCTTATGTTAAAAAGCAATGCTTATTCATCGCTGAATATTCAAAAATGCAAAAGAGGAAAAGGAAGAAAAGGGAAAGAAACTACATATGTTTTCCCAACCAGAAACGAGCGATGATCACCTCTGGGTGCACTGTGTTTGGATCTATTTCTTCACACACATTAGTTTCCTCTCATACTTGTTCTTACGCAGTGACTGTGGTTTCATGAGGCAGCATCTGGGTTCCCCTCATCCTCCCTGTCACTCCTGACACCTGGACGGTGTGTGGCCTGGAGTTGGTGCTCAGTAACGGTTTCATGTAAACCTGCCCCTTCCGTTATTAGAACAATAATACACATCCAGTTTAGGAGTCCTCTGTCCTCGTTTAAATTGATAATTATTTTTATGTTGTCTTTTTCTAAATAATGTTCTTGTAATAAGCCCATAGTTTAATGTACTTAGTTTAACGCGCTCCACCATTTCCCTACTTGGATAGCTAGATGTTTTCCAGGGTTTCAGAATATAGTATATTTCTTAATGAGAAATAAAGCAATGAACATCTTTGTGCATAGAGGTTTTTTCCCATATTCTGGGATATTTTGTCTGGATGGCTTCCTAGAAGGCACGTAACAGGCCATAGTATACAACTTATTTCCAGTCCTTTGGATATAAATGGCTATACACGTCTTTTTGAAGTGTGTGCTGACTCACACTCCCACACATAGTGAGTGGCTCAGGCAGAGGGGATGCGAGGTGTGGAGCCCGAAGGCCTGGGCTGGAGTCCTGGCTTTGTCACTCACAGGTGATCTTGGGTAAGTAAGTTGCTTAGGCTCCCTGGGCCTCAGTTTCCTCATCTGTCAAGTGGGAGTGACAGCAACAGCTCATGGAACTATGGGGTGAGTCACAAGATAAGGGTGTGGCAGCACTCCACAAACCGTCAGACTCTGAATTGTGAATTCTTTGGCAAAGGGACTTGTCAGGCAGGCATTGAGCCTGCAGCCCCCCGGGACTCAGGACGGTAGCATCCTGAGACTTGGGCACATCCCCTTGGACCAAGGAGTGTAGGCTGGGGCTTAGGAGTTCAGTCTTGGGAATCTGTGCCAAGATGTCCCTGCCTTCTCCTCAACCCACTGCTTCCTATGCACCCCTGTTCCAGCAGCTCAGTTCAGGGGCCGCCCCCCAGCTGAGAACACAGCTTTACTGCCTGGGTCCTCGGGGCTTCCAACACACTGCCAAGGGATTATGTCAAGAAGCAGCGGGAGTGAGCAGTAACTCTCCTCTCTGGTTCTGTATATTAAGGTCAAAATGCTCCTAACAACTCTCTGCCCTCAGTCGCAGGGGAAAAGGAAGAAGCACAGGTGGCAGGTGCAGCCTGTGGCTGGTGGGGACTCTGAATGGAGGGGCACCGACGGGGCGACAGACGCACCTTCTGG
This sequence comes from Perodicticus potto, assembly GCA_963574655.1. NCBI lineage: Eukaryota > Metazoa > Chordata > Mammalia > Primates > Lorisidae > Perodicticus > Perodicticus potto. Next base: position 37,380 of record CAUYRH010065582.1, on the reverse strand, counting down.
GACACTATCTCACGGGCACCCTCCTGCCTTCCCTCCCTTTGTTCTGTCACACACTTCTGCAACATCTACGTTGGACAGATGTGCGGGTTAGAAGATGCAGCCCCTGCTATTAGGAGCTTCTACGTCTAGAGGTGACATTGGAGGGAGGGAGTGAGGGTGACGCAGTGGGTGAGGCTGTCACGCTCGGTGCAGGTGCTAGGAGCCCAGGGACAGCCCCTTGACCCCTCTCAAAGGCCAGCACATCAAGGCCAGCTGTAAGGGATGTGCTGTGTAAAGGACAAGCTCATAGGAACCTTGTGGGAAGAGCCTTTCCACAGTGGACTAGACCTGGAGGGAAGGAGGCTCCCGAGGCCGCTGTGTGGCAGCAGGTGGCTCAGGGGAGCAAGGAGCGTCCTGGGAGATGATGGGCAGGGACGGGATCCCTCCATACCAGGTTCTATTCCTGGGTGCCAGAAGCTCTAAGGTTCAAGGAAAACTCTCTTGCTGCTCAACGACCCCAAGAGGACCTTCGAGGTTCTTGGTGGCTATGCCAAGATGGCGCAGCGCTCCTTAATTTCCAGAAGGCAACTGTCATCTGCTTGCAGGCGTTCTCCTCCCGTCTCTTCTGACTCATGCAACAGGGGCAATGCTTTCCCAAATCCGCACATGATCAGCCCTGGGGACGCTTCACTTCTGGAATAAGGGCTGCTTTGCTGGCGTCTGTGTTGCCAGGCACAGGGTGCTTCTCAGCTTTTCTCTCTCCTGTACGTTTGGACCTCCACTCGGCACTCTAGGGAGATGTGCAGCTACTATAGATTATGCAAATTTTAAAGGAAGAGAATATCAAGAGCTACTTTATTTTGACTGCTTACCACGTGCCAGGCCCTGGGCTTGCATAATACTTAATCCTTGGGAGCAGGCCCTGAGTTGGAGGCCATCGCCTGCCGTGTTACAGATGAGGATGTTGAGCTTTAGCAGCGTCGAGATGTGCACCAGCTGGCAGCTGCTCCCTGGACATCTGATTACAGGACACGCATATGAACCATTTCTCTGTGTGGGGCTCAGCAGTAGGAGAAGGTGCAGTGGTAGATAAATTGTCACAATATGAGCCAGGCCATCTTATTGAAAATAGCGAAGCGTTTATGGTAGGGTCAGGTGAATGAAGGTCTCCAATACTGGTCCAGGTGGGCCTGATATTCTGCATAGCGGTGGGGATAAAGTTATCCTAAATATTGTGGAACTGAAGAAAACCAGAAAGTTAAAAGTAGAAATAAATTAAACTGACATGGGGTAAACGTTATGCAGAAGAAATGTTTAAAAAGATAAAGTGCTACCCAGTTTCAACAAGAAACTGTTGGACTGTGTATGTGCCTCTAGATCCCCCGTCTCTGTTGCTCGCTGTGTGACACCTGTTAACTTGGGGGAGAAGACTGTCAGGAAGAGCCGGTACCCAGTCAGCCTCTGACATGTGCGACATCGGAGGGAAAGAACTAGCATCGAGTGTTTCCCCCTGGTTTACCTTCCCCTGATTTGGGATGTGGCCTCTATCCTGTTGTCATTTGGTTGAGGCTGGACAAGAGGCCCAATGCTGTGCAGTGAGGCAGTGAATCTGAACAGGGGCTGGTCTGGCTGCAGCTCGGCATGAGCTTGACCTGTGCTAACCTGGCCTGGACCAGCCTCGCTGTCTCACAAAGTGCCGGGCAGAAAGCTCAAGGACATGTATGTCCTGATATGTGACCAGTTGTACCAGATAAACTCAGCCTGGTTTGGAAGGGCCAGAATTTGCAGCCATGTCCACGTGCCATGAAGGTGCAGTCATACAGAGACTTCAGGTTAGGAATGCAATCCCAGTGGACAAGCCCAGAGAGTCCTGGGTCACTGACGGGTGTCAGCAGGGAGGCCCTTGGGGACGCCAGCAGGTGCCCCTTTAGCTGCCCTTTCCTGCTGCTGAGTGGCCTAGGTGGGCTTCCCAACGCCTTCTGCTCCCAGGAGGCGGCACTGACTAGGACACAGCTTGCGGAAGGCCCTTGGCCTCCGTGTTTCCCCTCCCTGTACTTTGCACTCTGACCTTCTTCCCGATGGAGAACTTTGTTGTCCCATTTTGGGGACTAATGAAATGAGTGTGCCCCTTGTGGCAGAGGTCATGGTGGCTTCCAGGGAGGGGGATCCTGAGATGACATCAAACCAGCAACCCTAATGGCATTGAGATACCCCTGCCCATTCTGTCCTTGGGAGAGTGACACCAGTCAGGACTTCTAACAAGTGATGCTGTGGGGAACTGGGGCTGCTGAGGCCAGGCTTGGAAGGGTCCCCATCATTCGTCCAATGTTTCCATAAGCGACTACTTCTAAATATTTGAAGGTTGATCATGAAAAAGGATGAAAACAGTCATTTGTGGGCTAAGATGTAGAACAGGGATCAGACGGGGTGGAAAATATACCACGGCAAAATTCAGCTCAGTGAAAATGAGACTTATTAATGAGATCAGCAACAGACATGAAGTACAGAAGGGAGTGATGGTCTTGAGGTCAGCTCTCGTGTCCCCGTGAGACTGGGTTATCTTCACTCTTCTGCGCCTTGGTTTCCTCTTCTTTAGTGGAGATGGTAAAAGAACATAACTCCCAAGGTCGCCCTATGGATTAAAGAGGAAATACGCTTGGATGCACCTAGACAGGCCCAGGGAGGCCAACAGCTCAATAAATAGTATTTTCAAAGGGTCTTAGAGTGGAATGAATGATCTACCTTGATAGGCAGGGAATAGGCCATCGTTGAAGAAAGAGTTAGACCTCTTGATGGCATAAAGCAGGAGACTCTGCCCCCGGGAATTTCCAAATCTGATGGTGCCCGGGTGTGGTGGATCTGTTGGGCCCTTCAGGGGGAGTGGGAAGGAGCGGCCCTTACCTGCCTCCTGTCTGGTAAGGGTGTCCTGCGTGGGGGAGATGTGGCTGGAGACCTGTCTGAGCTAAACAGGGAGGGTGAAGTGCAGAGGTTGGAGTGGGCCTGCTGCCCGCTGAGATCCCTGGTCAGGGGACAGCTCGTGCACTGGGGAGTCCTGGTGTGTCCTTCAATCACAGCTGATCCAGAGGACAAGACCCAGCTCCACCCCATGGCCAATGGCCTTGTGTTCTAGTTGGAGGGGAAGGCGCAGCCAAGTCAAGAGGTTAATAGTGACAGGAGACTATCTGTGATTGAGCCGCAGTGAGTGAGGGGGTTAGGAATGTATTGAGGACTTTGCATGAGGGTTGTTGGGAAGTGCTGGGAAATGGGTGAGCTCGGTGGGCTTGATGTGTTGGTAGGATCTGGGCACCCAGAAGGGATGGGACCAGAAATCCAGGTGGCGGTCTGACGAGAGGAGAGAGGCTCTGAGGAGCTTTGCCGGTACGCTCAGGGGACTCGTCTCAGCTCTCTTTGGAGATAGCAACGTCAGGCGGGTTGTGCCAGGTGAACCCTTATCTGCCGGGTTCTTCTCCCCCACTGGACAGTGGTCCCTTGACTGCAGGAATGGTGTCTCATTCTTCCTTGCTTCTGAAAGTGACTGGACTGGGAGGGGACCCTGGGGCAGTTACCATCGCTGACCAGATGCTGTTGTAGCCAAATGTCCCTAATAGTAAGCACAGGTGCGGGAAAGGCAGGTTGGCCCCCACTCTCCATCCTCCATTGCGTCTTGGCCCTACGCACTCCAAGCACCCGTCTTCCCCCTTCTCCCTTGGAGGAGTTGCAAGTATGAACCTCAGCGTGTATGTCAGGTGACGTATGTGTCAGGCTCGCTGTCTGTATCGAACTTTTATTGATCGTTTGTGACTTGACAGACGCCACGAGGGAAGGGTTAACCCCGAAGCCTGCAGAGAACTAAGGTTACTTGTTATTCTGATGCAGAGCAGGCCACAGTAAGTCCCTTAGGGCCGTGGAGCCCGGCTTTGTGTGGTTGAAGCTGGGGGCTGTGAGAGATGGGGAAGGGCACTCCCAGAGAGAGGAAGGGCATAAGCTAAGTGTAGAGGGGCTCTGTGCAGGACGGAGGGTGCCGGGGCATAGGAGAGCTTCAGGAGGGCAATCTGGAAAGGAAGTCACGGAAGGCCTGGATGTGAGAACGTGGGCTGAGCCGCTGGAAGATTTTGTGGATGTTATGGGCTGAATTGTGTTCCCCACAAGACATGGTATGGTCCTAACTCCAAAAGTCTCAGAATGTGACCTCATTTGGAAATAGGGGTGCAATGGAATTAGTTACACAGTGGGGTAGGAAACCGTATTCCAATATGACCTGTGTCCTTATAAGCGGAGGAGAAGACTCAGGACACGAGGGCAGATGCTGTGTGATGGTGGAGGCAGAGACCGGAGTCTGGCAGCTGCAAGCCAAGATCAGCCAAGGATAGCCGGCCACTGCCATGGGCCAGGAGAGATGGGAGGGACTCTCCCACTCTTCCAGGGGAGCACAGCCTTGCTGACAGCTCAGGGTTGGACCTCTGGCCCCAGAACCGTTGAGAGACTATTTCTGCTGTCTGAGGCACTGGCCTTCAGTTCCCTGTCTCGACCATCCCAGGTACACCACTGCAGTGGGTACAGGGAAGCCACTGTCTCAGAGTCTGTTCCCCGGTGTCCCTGCACTGTGGGGACAGTCCCATCTCAGCTCACTGCCCACCTCCAATGTTTGCACTACAGGAGGGGAGGGCGACCGCCTGTTTCCACCTTATGTCGGAGGCACCGCCAGTTCTGATAACTTGGTGGGCTGTGTTAACAGAAGCTCAAATTCCTTTTGTTTTCTTTCAAACTATTTTTCTAGGAAAAGGTACTGGCTTTGGGAAGAAATGATGCTATCCAAAGAGGAAATTATTTTAGGCACAGGGTGCTGATGTCCTTCTGGGGGAATAGGTGAGAACTTTCCAGAGAAGGTGCTCAGGCCAGAGATGAGAGGGAGAAGCCTGTGGCGATGAGACCGCTGACGCTGTCCGGCACCTGTCAGCGGAGGCCCAGCGACTCTGAGGGATGCTCCTGCTGGCCTCAGGTCCGACGGAGGAGAAATGCAGCGTAGTACTGTGGGCTGGCTGTGTAGCTGCTTCTGCACAGGTAGGAAAAACAAACAGAGCTGAGGGGCTGGATTCGGCTGATCACTGCAACCTGTTTCAACCTGGCTTGGCCAGGTCTGCACCAAGTGGAGGGAGGTAGCTGCGGATTAGAAGCAATCATTAAAATTGCTTTCCTGTTCCCCGCTGTGTCCTGTCCACCCGTCTCTCCCCACCCCCCAATTCCTGGCTCCTTTATCAGCCTGTTTGTTCAGAAGAGGTGAGGGAAGAAGTCGCCTTGCTGGCTACTGACAGGAGGGCTGCCTGTGTCATGCACACTAAGGACATTGTTCAAGACAGGGCCACCTCTGTAAAAATATTGGTTCTGTAGTGGTGCCAAGATTGCTGAGTTATCTATCAACCAGCACTCCTTGTACAAACTCAGGCTGCCTTCTGACAGGTTTTATCAGCCTGCAAACATTTTTAGAAGATATTTACAGTGCTTTTGCCCCGTCTTCTCTGTCTCTCTGCCTGCCACCAGCAGCCACTGTCACAGCCACTGTGTGAACATGCTCGTCAGGGGCAGAGCAGGGTAATTGCGACATGAAAAAGGGCAGGAGAATTGTTTCTCCAACAGCCTTGGAGAGAAATCGTCTACATTTAGTCTAGATTGTCTTTAGAGAATATCTTCAAAGGATGCAAAGCAAACTCCTCCGCACACTAGGAGGTCCCTTGCCTTCCCATGAAGTCTAGTGTTTAAATGCTGAGACTCTCATTGATGAAGACAAGATTTTGAGCTGTAGTTATCCACTGGCTCGGAAAAGTAAACTTAGTGGCATTTCCTTGGATGTAATCACCTTGGCAAACAAGAGGATTGCAATGCCGAGACACGCTGCAAACTCAGTGTTCTGTTTTTGTAAAATCTGTAGTGAGACATGGATTGACAAGTGAAATTTATCTGAGGATAAAGTTGTCATTTCAGCCACTAACCTATCAGGAAAGGTTATTTTCAAGTTCTAAAAATAAATAAGAATCCCCAAACTCCCTTAAGGCATTAAATTAACATTAAAAAAATTTAAGCGTGGCCAGAAATTACTAATAAAATGTGCTAGACCTTTAAATTCACCCATTTAATTGTTAATATAGAGAGTATACAAAGACGATAATTGGATAGAATTACCAGATAAATTTTCCCCTGCCTTCTCTTAACGCCAAGTTTCTTGTAAATGTTTTAAATGATAAATTTACAATAGGGAGAAGATGAGTAATCATAGAGTTGAAGTGGAGAGCTTCTCTGGTCCTGACTTACTTGCTGTGTGACATTGGCTGAAGCAGTTAATCTCTCTGGGCCTCAGATTCTCCATCTGTAAAAGAGGTCTGTTGTTTATCCGCTGGCCTGCAGGGTAAGATGCACAAACTGGCATGGGGTGGGGGTTGAGAAATGATGAAAGGACTCAGAGAAGGGATGAAAAACAGCAGAGAATAAGAAACGGCTCCCATTTATTCCCAGGCCTCACGTTTTGGCCCCTTCTCAGGACCGATGTTTGTAGTCTGTGATACCATGCTGATTTGGCCCGTCACTCGGAAATATTAAAAGCAAATATTAACTCAAGATAATGCAACATGAGCCATGCAAAGGCCAATTAACCTGGAAAAAGAAAATATTGCCATACTTTAAAACGATGGCATATGATTGCTTCCAGAATTGCTCATAAATTCCTGTTTCGTGGCACCTAGAACATGTTCAAGAAATTAATGCTGGGGTATCTCAGGGCAGCTTTATAATCGTGTCTGATCTGTACACCGTCCCCATTTGCTGAAAACTTTTCATCGCTGATAAGGTGCTTGTTAGAGAGACAGGAACTAAATTTATAGTTGGCTTTTGTGGAGCCAATTTACATGTTGTGCTGTTGGAGCTCAGAACTAAAGGAAATGTGCTTGAAGCCAAAATTGGCTTTGTGGCTCCAGTTTCCTCGGCTCTGCACCACCTGCCTCCAATCAAACTGTCCAATTACAGGAAACAATTGTTTTCTTGCTTTCTGGGAAGTGAAGAAATTCACCCAGTAAAGGACTGCTTTCTAAATGTTTTTTTCCCCCTCTTTAAAAAGAAAAGAAAAAATCAGGAAAAAAAAGCCCCAACAACAAATCCAAAACATCAACATTGTTTTTCGGGGGGAAGAAAGTGGTTCCCTAATAAATTACTTTAAGTCCAAAAACCAGAATATTGCCATCCACACACTTTGGTGTTATTGACACAGACATCTGATCTGTAATTACCTTTTATAATAATGTTATTAGCCATTCAGAAGAAAGGTTCTCTCTCTTAACATGTAAGGTAATAATTAAAGGCTGTGAATTTCACAGGTGAAATCTTGCAGAAAGTACGATTTTGAAGTCAAAGAATTTAGTGAGCCACCTCTGCTTAATTAAACTTTCTTCTCAAAATAAAATCTTGTATTTAAAACGATGAAGTCGGGGCAATGATACTATTTATCTGTGAGCCCTAGTCTCATTTCTTTAAACTCTAATTCAACTTGCTAAAGATTATTTCTTCGAAATGGCAGGATTGAGAGGATGAAAAGCGTCTAAACCACTGGTCACATGTGGATGGCATTCAGCACGGGCTGAGCCCAGGTGATAATTACAGTCTCTTCTTTCCCCTGGCAGGGAATATTTTAATAGAACTAACAAACTTCCCTTGGCATTCTGATGCATATCCTGAGTTTTTCTTTTTAAAAAATATGAATGGAACTGCTCAAAATTTCCTGATTCAATAAAGGTAAATGACCTCTTGAAAGCCACCCACTGGCACTTTTCATGTCATTCCCCTGCAAGGTGTTGACTTTATGGAGACCCTGCCATAGTCATGACATTGACTTTGTGCTTCACTTAGAATTCACTTACGTCATGCAAGGGAAGGAGCCGGCGTTCCCCTGTGAGGGGCCTTAGCTTCTGAGCATCGTGGCTGACCTCCTTGGGGAAACCTCCTCGGGTCAGATCTGCCAGAGGCCAGCGCTGCCCCTGCTCTGGCCCCACATTGGCCTCTGTCCCAGGCTGGGGTTTACTTCCACACTGTCGTGTGGTCCTCTGAATATGGACTCCCTGAGGACCAGACTATTTATCTTCCATTGCTAAAAAGGAGCGAGTGGATGGTTTAGTAAAATGGAGGCGAGGATGATTTTCCTCTTATTTTTTCTGGGTATTTCTTCTGAGTTGCCTTAGAGGCCTGTTTCTCTTTGTGTCCCCTGAGACTCCTCAGCACCTTTCGGTGTATTCTACACACAACTGTGACGGGAGAGCCTCAAACCCCGGGGCTGGTGTTCCCATCCTGCTCGAGGGAAAACTTGGGGTCGGGGGAGCTGGAGTGGGCTGTGCTGTGCCCTGGTCTCCCCTGCACAAATGTGAGGGGACTCTAATTAACTTCCTGGAGGAGCCTTAGCTTTCTTACCAAATGGGGCTGCATGATACCAGCTGGACAGTCCTTGGAGCTGCCAAGTGGAGACCATTGTTCAGAAATCACTGGCCCCAGAGTCTTGCCGAGCTTCAGAAGCATAATAAGGTCAGTACTTGCCAGCTGCAGACTTAGCTCTGCCCTACCTGGTGTAGAGGCCGGTCGCCACGTGAGGGGACTATAATTAAAGTTAATTAAAATGAAGTTTAAATTTAGTCCCTTGGTTGCACTAGCCATATTTCAAGTGCTCATGGTTGCTGTATGGGACAGCAGAGACTATAGAATATTCTAGAACATAGCACGGAAGCATTCCACTGGACAGCGCTGCCCTGGATGTTGCACGGTGCCTCAGCTCAGAGCCTCTCCTTTGCTATCCTCCTTCCCCACCACGGGCAGCCCCACTCATGCTGCATGCAAGCTGCCTGCCCACGTGCCAGCCCATGGTGAAGGGGCCCTGGGTGCAGACGGCCTCAGACCCACTTCACAGCAGTCTGAGCTGCTCTGTGTCTTTGTTTCCTCATCTGCAAAATGGGGACAATAACGGCTCCCAGGGTGGGGAACTGTGAGGATAAGCAAGTCGTGTGGGTCGAGTGTTTGGCCAGGAGCAGTCATGATTATCATCTTGTGTACCTAGAAACCCCGTCTCCCGCCTGGCTCATGTCCAGTCACCTGCTCGTGAGGCTGTGTCCCTCCAGGGCCTCATGCCCGTCTCCCCAGGCCCCCTGGTTTCTCCACCTACCTCCCTGCTGCCTGGCGAGGCCGTCCTGAAACCCACACTCGGCTGGGCAACACTGCTGCCAGGAACTCATCCAGATGTCCCTGGTGTCTTAGGGAACGATCTGTCTCCCTAGCCTGGCACGGGGGCTCAGAGAGGGCTCCCCTCCCCTTCTGCTCCCCCAGAGGGCTCTGGCCTCTCTGCCCCAGGTCCTTAGACACTGCTCCACCTGCTTGCTTTCCTCTCCTCCTTGTCGTGGCCCTGAGGTGTCCCTCCGCACACCCCCACCTGCACCCCTCCAGCCTCGGCTCCTGGGCCACCTGTGAGTCTCACCCTAGGGGACTGAGTTGTTTCCATTGGAGCAACGGCAAAGTGGCTTCTCCAGGACAAGAGCTGAGCATCCCTTAGCTGAGCTCCTGAGGGTCTTGGCTGAATGGATCTGGTTCCCGCAACAGGTTCTGGGCTCTTTCCCCACGCTGCTGCAGCTGCCTCCAAGACTGAAAATCTACACTCCACGGTGATGTGGTGACTCAGGGCTAATTGAGGGCGTGGGGGCTTTCCAGCAACCGGGTTAAATGAAACTACACAGCGACCTTCACACCCCACGGACTGACCTAGTTCTCAGCCCCTGTGGCCTCAGTGTCCAGACCCGCAGGATCCTGTAGGGCCAGGCAGGCTCGCTCTGACGTCTGATGAGAAAAGGGGGTTGAAACCCGGGTGATTGGTTTGGACCTGGAGAAGCTGACGGGCTGCCAACCTGTTCTTTACAGCAGTGGGGCTGGTCTGTGCAGAGGCACTTCCTGCCACTCCCCTGGTCCATCTGGAAGTTCAGATTTATCCCTGTGGAATGGGGACTTGATGGCTGCTGTGTTACGCGTGGCCCCCAAAAGATGAGATTATCTTTTGAGTTCTCGTAGTCTTTCCGGGTGAGTTTCCAATGAGAGTGAAAAATCTCTAATAATTCTTCACCAGATCCTCATTTGTCTTTTTAGAGCTGAAGTGAAAATTGAACTCTCCAGCCTGAGTTCCTCCTCGAGGCCGCAGCTCCCAGGCCGATGGGCTCACGCTTTTCCCTCTCTGCCGGAGCAGGGCTGCGTGGGCAGGCAGAGCCGCCCGTGTCCCTGGCGGATTGTTTCATTAGTAACAAGGAGACGTGGTGACATTAGCGTGAGCAGGTTTATTTTTCTCCTGTTTTCTTCTGGCTAACTCTCACTCATCATAAATGTCCCCCCTTCTGTGGAATTCTTTCCTGCCAATTCCCATCCCCTTCCCAAACCAAGTTGGCCCAGACCTTTGGCAGCCTCCGGCCCCCCTGTCAGAAAATCTCTCTTATTGGAAGTGGCTTCCTGGTCTCTGCTCAGCTCCCCGGTGGCCTGGCAGCCTCTGGAGGGCAGGAAGCATGTTGAGCTCTGCAAGCCTGGCAGGTGTGTGGCTGAAGCTGTGTCTGGAGTGAGAGGAGCAGGGCAGCAGAGGTCAGCCCTGGCTGCCCCATGCACTGTTAGAATTTTCTGAGAGATTTCTTGTACCCTCGGTGAATCCCCAACAACAAATTAAAAAAAAAAAAAGAATTTTCTGAGAGAGTTTTAAAGATAATCCAGAAGCTTGGGCCCCATCCTGGACCAAAGGCCCAGGTTTCAGCGTGTTTAAAAGTCTCCAGGTAGCTTTATTTGCAGGCAGGGAGAAGAATGACTTGGAATGGCAGAAACAGGCCTTTGAAATCTGTATGACCTGGGCTCTGGGCTTCCCTCTTTTTTGATTTGATTTGATTCTCTCATAGATGTTCATGTAAGGCAGTGTCACTCTGAACTGCGTATAAAGCATAACCCCAAACTTTTAATCTCCGGGGTCCAAAAGCTTGGTGTGCATCAGGTGTAAGCACACAGGAGTTGGAGTTAGGCGTGACCCAGGTGGAGCAAGTTCCCAAACATTTGGATCTGGGTGGGTTACCTGACTTCTGGGTGTCTCAGCTGTCTCATCTGTGAAATGGGCTTAATGATATTGCCCACATAGCCGGGTCAAGGAAATAAACCTGAATAAGTGCTCACTGACAGATGAATGCATGTAGAAATGTGGTTCATACATGGGTGGAATATTATTCAGTCTTAAGATTCTTCAACATGCACGAGCATGGATGAACCTGGAGGACCATCATACTAAGTGAAATAAACAAGCAATAGAAAGACAACTCCTGGTAACCCCACTTACGTGAGGTCTCTAAAATAGTCAAATTTTTAGAATCAAAGAGTGAATGTTTCAGTAACCAGCTGGTGGAGAGAGAAGGAAATAAGGAGTCACTGACCACTGAGCATGAGTTTCAGTCCAGCACAGTGAATCCCGGCTGTCGGACCTGTGTCTGGAGTCAACATTGGGCATTGTTGCTGTTTATTACTTAAGCATTTGTTAAGAGGGTAGAGCTCATATTAAGTGTTTTTACCACAATTAAAAAAGAATCACCTGCATGGGAAAAACAATATTACCCACATCAAAGGCATGTAAGCATTAAATGAGATAGACATTTAATTAATAAGTATTTATTATTGTTAGTAGAATTAGAATGTTGGATAAGTGGGTAAAGAAAATGCTGAAAGATGCCAAAATCAATTAGGGGTTCTGGTAAGTGAAGTGTGGTTATATGGCTTTCTCTTTTGAAGCATATTTCTTGAAGCCTTGAACTTTAAGGAAAACCCTCATACCTTGATTTCTGACCTTCATTAATCAAAACATTGATTAGACTTTGTCTCTATTGCGTTAGGTTTGTGAATTTTCAATACATTTACGGAGTCGAAATACATTTTCATTTGCTAATTTCTGTTAACAAGGCAAAAAGCTTTCTTAAATAAACAATTATATTTTTAGGGAAGTGTAAATTAAAGCACTATTCTTAATTTTGCTAAACTGGTATGCCACTAGCTGTGTAATTGACTGCGCCGCTCACGCTGTTCTGGTAGCTGCTGAATGCTGCAGTTCAGAGCCAGCCCTCTGTGTAGACACCCGGGAGTGGTGGAGGCTTTGTTGGGGTGCAAGGCTGGAAGCAGGGGGTCAGATTTGAGATTTGATAGCTGAGCCCTGTCCTTTCTCCCAGGTGAGGTTAAAGGAGTCAAGGAATCCACAGTCCACGTGTGTGCCCCTCTGTCTGTTGGCCTGAGGGCAAATGATGAATGGATTCCAGCAAGGAGAAAACGATTAAATGCTTAAAAATTATGCATATCCAATTCAGTTTTCTATTGTCTTGGAGTTACCACTGGAGGGATGATATGAGCTCCCTTCCGGAATGTTCTAGGTCACTGGGGGTCATTGCCATCTTCTTCGACAAGGCTGCTTCTGTGGATAATGAAGCAGGTGTCTCACTGCTATGTCTGAATGACTCTAGAAAGCCACTGTCCCAGGCTTTCTGTCACTGCTATGTCTGAATGACTCTAGAATGACTGTCCCAGGCTTGGTGCTATCTCCAAGAGCTTCCCAAATATTCAACCTTGGGGGGGCCGGAGGGTGCAAGTCTTCCTGAAGAGACAGATGAATGGGGCTTTTCCCAAGGATCCCTGGATCCGAGCTGCTCCGGTGCCTAGAAGCCTCCCCGAACTCCCTACTGCTGAGCAGTTTCTTGGACTCCCCTTCCCTTGGGGCAGGAAGATGGAGCCAGCACAGGGGAGGAGACCCCACAATATCATAGGCCCCCTCTATTCTTCCCCTGGCCTCTCCCACATTCAACACCCCCTCTACTCTCCTTGTGGCCAAATGTAAACTCCCCTGTGTACCCATGGGGGCAGATGGACACTGATGTTTGGTTTGGCAGTGGGTGTGGGGGTCCAGACCTTGGCTCCAGCAGCTGAAATTCTCTGTTACATATATAAAATCCAAAACAAGCTCATTTAGCGGTCAACAAAGACAGCGTAACTTGGTAGTGCCTTCCTCGAGAGCACTTTGGCAGTATTGATCAAGAGCCTTAAAAATGTTTTTTTTTTCTTTGAGTTAACAGCTGTTAACTCAACGTTTTAAGTTTTCAGACTTTATTCTCTGGAAATATTTAGATAGGTTCATCAAAATCTATGTTCAAGAATTTTCATTTTAAAATTTATCTTACTAATATATGTGTAGGATTAGAAATTAATACCCTTAAAATCCAAAATGGAGGAATGAATAAATAAATTCTGGTGTTTATGTACATATAATAATATTTGAAAGCCATTAATATCACACTGAAGAGTAGTTAATAATATGGGAAGGTGCGAATGTTATAACGTAAGGTTTAAACTATTAGATATGAAATTGTAGAGTGTGCTGTCATCTGGTGAAAACATATGTATACCCATCAGATATATAAACACCTGGGTATGTTATCAATTAATTTTTATTTTCATATATATTCGTGTGTGTACTATCAATTAATTTTTATTTTCTTTCTCCTGGTGTTCTGTTTTCCTTTAAGTTTCTACGATCATCTATGACTTAAAAAAGTACTTCAAAATGATTCAAGCAACAGAGTTACTGGAAGCTAATTCTGCAATCGAGAATGTAGGATGTATCAGGCCAGGTCCCCTCCAGGCCTCCCGAGCCAGCTGCCCTCCTTTGGTGCTCAGTCTCTGTGACAAGGTGGAGGCTGAGGCCAGAGACCATGGGCCCATGTACGTGTGGTCCCCGAGCCCCGGGGGCAGCCACTGCCCCCCACACTCTGGGGCCCCGAAGTATGATGCTCTGACTACACCCAAGGATCTGGCCTCCTTCTGGGCTCTGCCTTGTTTCTGGACTAGCCTGGTGTCCTGGTAGTGGATTGCTGCAGGTAAGATGCAGTCTGCAGTGACATCCCAGCCTCAGGACTGAAATGTTGTTGACCTGGGGCAGACCTTCAGAGCCTTAGCTACCTCGTCTGTAAAATGAGGCTAGTAGCGCCACTCACACATCGTGAGTGGATGGTGCATGAGAAGAGCTAGTGCTGTGCTCGGCACACAGGGAGTGCCCCGCAGCTGGAGTGTGAGCACCCGTGCATGAGTGTACGTGTGTGTGTGTGGTTGTGTCTGTGTGGTTTTCCACCTGATAAATGGAACTGAGATCATTTTCTGCTCTCCTTTCTTAAAGCTTTGGATTAACTTATGAGCAGATTTGGTACCTACTGGATGTATGGTGAGCAAGGTCTATGGGGGTCCCTTGGTTCTGAGAAAGAGGTGGGGGTCCTGGAAAGGGAGCTCAGCACCTCCGCCTTGGCAGGATTGCTCTGCTGTCCTCATTCATAGCAGTGGGGGAGGAAGGTTTAGGACCTTCCCTGTCCACTGTTCCCACAGCCACATGGCTGGGCCACAGTCTCCTTTGGGGACCCCATGTCCAGACATATTTGCAGAGGGGAAGAGGCAATGAGTAGCTGCAGATATAAATTCGCTCCCCTCAGCAAGGGAATGGTGAAGTTGAAAGGAGGCTGTCACCATCATTGCTATTATCAGCATTGAAACATAATGAACAGATGAAAATAAAATCAGGTTTTCACCTGGGAGCTCAGAGCCTGGCATGGCCCACGCCCCCCTTTGCCTTGGGTTCCCTTCTGGCTTCTAAGTGCTCGGCAGCTATCAGGTGAGCACCTGCCTGTCTCTTTTAGGTGAGTTGGCTGGAAAGGAGGGCATCTGCATGATGGGCTTGTCCTGTCCGTAGGAGCATGCACCATTACAGAAATATCCCACGCTGGCCCCACCAGCGCTGTGCAGGCAAGAATAACATAGCACGAGGCCAAACGCAAATTGTTTTAAAACACACAAATGGGCTTGGTTCAGGTGGTGCCAAAGAATTCTCGATTTCTGCAGAGAGTTATTTTGTGCACTTTTACTACTATCATACACAAAAATGCAGCCGCTCCTGGAGTCATTAAGCTGCACTTGTAGGAGATGCTGTCAAGCAAAGCAGGCCACAAATTTACCCTGATTAGCTAAACAGATTTTAGCTCCTTTTGTCAAAGCCACATCAAACCTTCAAATCTGTGTGCTTTCTTTTGCATGGTGCAATTGTTTCTCTGAGCATTTAGCATCGATTTGGTGAAGTGGTACCTTTAGCCACTCCAAGTGCCTACGTGCAGTCAGGCCTGTGATGTGGTTCCTGACCACAGGAGCTGCGGGGAAAGAACACAGAAACCAAATGCCAGTGGGAAAGTGGGGGCACAGGCTGTAGGCTCAGGGGGACTAGGAAGGGAGAAGGGAGGGTTGCCTACCATTTAATCCTCACCTCCGCTGTCCGGGACAAAGTCAGTGTTCAACCAGCGCAGAGATGCACAGCCGGGCTCAGTAGGGTCCTGCACTGACTGAACGCTTGGCTGCCTCTGTTCTGAAATTCTTAGTAATCGTGACCACGGTGCTCTGTATTTTCATTTTCTACCAAAGCTATTTCCCTTTCTTTCGGGACACAAGGCCAGACCACATCTCCCCGGGCCTTCTGCTCCCAGGTATGGCTGTGCTGAGTCTGCTGATAGAATGTGGCCATCTGCACGCCCAGCCCAATAGCACCTCCGTGCACGAGCCTTTAAAACACACACCCGAGCTTGTCAGAAGAGGGTCACTTTGTGACCTTTTGCTACTGTCACCCAACAACAATGCCCTGTTTCTGGGGCCAGTAAGTTGTTCTTTTGGATTAGAAGATGCTGTCAAGGAAAACAGGCCGGGCCTTTGGCTACCTGAGGTGTGCTCTGGCAGGGTAAATTTGGAAGCCGTGTATTGAAGACGGGGTAACCTGGGGCCGGGTCTCTGATGATCCTGTGCCCCACCACCACTTTGTCCGGCCACTTGGGACTGTCCCAGCCTCTCGCAGGAGCAGAGTACAGGCGTCTCGGTGGTGAGTGACTGCAGATTCAGATCTGAGGTCCCTTCAGCCTGGCCTAGGCAAGGCCCGCTTTTCAGAGGAAGGAAGGTTTTCTCAGAAGTTCCCCAGCAGACTTCCTCTCTCAGCTTTTAGACAGAATTATGTCTCATGTTTTTTCCTAAACCTGTCTTAGCAAGCTGCAGGGATTTGTTATGATCTGTGTAGACCGGTAAGGACTTCCTCCCTGGGGTCAGGGAAGGCCGTGGTCATCCCCAGCCTCTGGCTGCTCTTACCTGAACAAAACTGGGCTTTGAATAGTGAGGCATGAGAGAGACTTCCCACTGGGTCCAGAGCTAGACAGTGTCTGGAGAGGGAGAGGAAGACTTTTGTTTTTTTTAAATAAGAAATAATTGTTTTTAAGCTTCTGAGGACAGGTAGCCACTATGTTTTATATTGTTTTGAAGCAATAAATTATCCTATGCAATTTCTTATACATTAATGGATGAAAAAAATTATACACATTTTTTTATACACATAAATAATGTGTATAAAAAATTATACACATTTTTTTCATTGTGTAACATTGCAGGGGTGAAGAAAAACTTTCACGTTAATTATAAAGTTTATATAGAAATAGGAAAGGTCCATGCAGATCTTTAACCATAAGTACTAGTTTGAACCCTTAATTTTCCCACCTCGCAAATGGACACAAAAAGGGGAAAAACACAGCGTTCTCTGGGAATTTTGATAAAATCGGCTATTGTGCAAAGAGTGATGTGGGCAGTGATTTTCTCTGGAGTAGTCTATACTTTCCCTTTTTATGTTAGGTTGGTATATTAGTAGGGAATGTCAAAGGCTGCAATTAACAGCTTAACTGTTAACTGCAATTAATAGCTGTTTGACTACCAGTTATTTTTTTCTCATGTAGCAGGAAGACTCAAGTGGAGGTAGGTGGTTGTTAGCAAGCTTGGTGATATTGGTGCTAACCTGCTATTTTCTTAGAATTCCCCTAATGTTCGCAATGTGGCTGTTCTATCCCCAGCTGTCTTGTCCCGGGAAGGATGGAGATGGTTGGGGAAGGAGAGACATTCCAAGTCTTGCCCTGTTCCCTTTTATTAAGAAAACGATGTTTTTCCACACTGACCCCCGAACAGTCATGGTCAGAACAGAGGGAGATACCCGCACTGAGGAGCCAATCATCAGGGCTGGCTTAGACCAGTCATGGTCCATCACCGGGGGCTGGGCCCTGGCTGCTTTGTGCCAAAGGGCTGCTTCTAGCAAGAGGGATGGACGTTCAGTTGGCAACACATAGTGTATGTTACAATCTGCAAAGACATTTGGTGGTTTATAAACATAGGGCATGTGGGATTTCGAGCTTCTCCTGCGGGCTCAAGGAGGGAGGTTTGGGAGTCTGGAATACTTTCCGATGTAAATAAAGCTGAGGACAAAGTGCAAGCCGGAGCAGAGCTCACATCTGAGCTGAGGCTGGTACCCAGAGTTGGGTCACAGTCTCTCTGCTGTCAGCATTTGCTCCATTGTGAGTGCAGCTCCTACAGCTTCATGGGGGCGTTGTCCAGTCTCCACAGTGAGTGTGGTAGATTGTCCTGTCATGCAGACCACTGATGAGAAGAGCTCCCTTCGCATTAGTGTTCCTGTCTCCCACCTGTCACTCTCCTTGCTTTCCTCTGCCCTGGGGAATCCTGTTCACCAGAGAGAGCAGCAGTGTCTGGTAGAAACAATGTGGGCCCCGCATGCCGCTTTAAACCATCCAGTAGCCTCATTATGAAAAGTAAATAAAAGTGCATGAAATTGATTTAAACCTGTATTTTAGTTAATCAAATGTAGTTAAAATATCATATCAACATGTAATCTGTAGAAAAATTATTGAGACATATTCCACTTTGTTCTCATACCAAGTTGTTGTGAACTGGTGTGTCTCTCACACTCGACACATCTCAGTTCCAACTGGTCACATTTCCCCTGTTCAGTAGCCACGTGGGGCCAGTGGGGCCATATTAGCAGGCATACTTCTAGAGGACAGAAGCCATTCTGCTCATTTCTGCATCGTCAGTGCTTGCAGAACAGCAGCTCCTAATACTTACTTGTTGAGCAAATAAATAGGACCCACTGTAGGAAGGGGTCTTTCTTAAATATGGGTATTGGTGGGTGGACCAGAAAGCCCCAGAGCGGTGTGCACAGTAATCCTTCTCACCCTTGGGTGTGTCTGCATTAGCAGATGGCCCAGATAAAACCTCTCAGCCTCTTAATGTCTCTGTTACTCATCTGTAAAGAGAGACAGTAACATCCAGCTTACAGGGTGCTGAGAAGATGAACGGATCTAATGTGGGCAGAGGGCTAACCGTGCCGGGTATCTGGCATGTAGGAAGCTCCGGAGAAGCAGCAGCTATGTCCTTTTACACCAGGTATTCCACAAGTCAGAGGGAGAACTTAGAGTTTAGTACCAACAGTACAGTTTGGCCAGGGCAGTGCTGGTCCTCATGTTTGCTGCGCCCCGTGATAGCACCCTTGTGGTGTGGGTTTTCTCTGTTCTGGGTACTCTGTTTGGGGGTCTCAGAACAATTCGTGGGTTTTTTCATCTTGTCTATCGCTGGGGAAAGTCATAATCAACCCAGGGGTCAGTAAGCAAGGGTACCTGCCAAACGGAAGTGGCCTTTGCTCTGGGAGTCTGTAACTGTTCACGGTCCCTCCAAAGCCTGAAGGCTCAGCTTCCTGCAGGAGCTCAGGTGGCCTGGACCCCTGCTCCCCCTCAGGAATCCTCCCACCTCTATCCTTCATTCTGTCTTCTGGGCACCCCTTGGCATTTCCCCCTAAATTGACTGACTTGAAATGCAATTGTTTAAACAACAGAAACCAAGTGTCTCCTGACCATACCTGATTTTGAGAAAATGGGTAAAACAAGCCAGGCACATAGTGGCATTAAGAAAAGCCCGGGCTAACTTCATTAAATAGCTTCTTTGTGGTATCAGGCAGGAAGTGAAACGGCTTTAAATGGCAAACATTTCTCAATCATTTAATGCACCAGTAATCCTGGCATTCTCTGTCTTTTGTCCCCTTAAAGAAAAAGCGAGCCCAGCTGTAACTCAGGCAGGAAAGGGGGAGGCACCTGAGTCAGACTCACCATGGAGCCCTCACTCCCAGGAGACTCTGCAGGAGGAACGCCCTCAGACGTGGGCATCGAGGGTGCTATGGTAGGACCTGGGCCCCCCGGCTGGATCGCTGACTTCTTGGTACCACTTGTCAACTGGCTCTCTCAAATCTGCTCCTGTTGGAAGCACCACATGTGTCCAGCTTTCCACATTAGCTTGTGAGCCCATTTACCGGGGATGGTGAAACCCCACTCTCCACATGTAACATTTCCTTCTCTTGCCAGATGCCCTGGTCCTTATTTCTACTGAAAATTAGGCTCTAAACACAAAAGATAAAAACACAGAGAAGCGTGATGGGCTCAATCTTTTCTTGAAGAAAAAAATTGCACTTTCTTATTGAGTCCCCAAGCTATGGAGACGAGAGGAAAACCAGAAGATGGACGCCGCTGATACCCTCCCGCTTAGTCGCACGTTTCAAGATTTATTTATAGATGTCAAACAGGATATGGCACACGGGAGGTGTTCGGTAAACAGGCCTTAATTGATTAAAAGCCAGAACTACATTTGAAGATCTTTAGGGAAATAGGTACTTTTTAAAAAAGTAATAGTCAATCTTAATCAGTAACAAAAATGGTGCCAGATGGAATCATGTTGATTTAGACTCAAGGGCAGCTAATAGGGTATCGCCCTCACATGTAGTGATTTCGGTATCTTTCTTAAAAATTCTCAGAATAGTTTCCCACATCTTGCTAGGAGGCTATGCCCTGCCCTGTGGCCATAGGGTCAGGCAATGTCACAAGGCACTAAAGAAGTAAGAGGTGCCTCAGGGTGTGGCTGGAACTCACATTTCTGGGCTTCCAAAGTCATCCTTTCTAATCCTAACCCCGCCCTTCTCCATCTGGCAAAGTCGCCCTGTCCTTGAACCCCCGAGTGGAGGAGTTGGTTCCCAGGTCACCTCACTCCTACCTCTGGCACAGTGCTGGTCCCAGGTGTTGTCACTGTTTATTTAGTGCCCGTCTTCCCCATGTAAGCTTCTCAAGGTCCAGAATTATTCATTCTAACATCCCAGCAAGTCCCACGGTGTCCGGCAGGTGATAGTTTAATAAGTGCCGCTGGCTGAATGCAGAGCAGATCCGTTCTTCGGTGTTCAGAGTTATTAATTCAGTTTGTTGTTGGTGTTCTTTGTGGTATATTTCGAATCCTGCTTCCTGTAGTCCTCCTTTCTCCCTAAGATAAATAATGAAGGCAGACTTCTCACCTTGCAAAAGGTTAGTTCTATTTCTAAAGCCATTTTGTGGGCTGTTTTGAGAGGCTTGAAATGCCTCCTGTATCCCTAGGGAGAATCCCGGGTGAGGGGTTGGCAAATGTTACTGTGAACCAAAAGAACTTGCCCTTGAAGTTAAGTGAAAAGGGCATTGTGTCCCTTCTCTTTTAATTTCAATCCCTGTCATTGTCCTTTGTCTGGCAGGGGACTATACAGGTTGGGAAAGCTTGGTTTCCCCCCTTCACCCCCCTGAACTCCTTGTAGCCAATTACAGATTGTGATTTTCCCTCATTGGTTTTTCTTGCTTAAATGTACTTGAAACAACCTTTTTGAATACAGAAAAAGACTTCAGCGCAGTCCCAGCAGCTAGCAGGTGACAGCCGTTACACAGGCTTGCACTGTGACGATTTTAGGAAAGCAGTTTTTTCAAAGTTCTGACAAGAAGCGGCCGGGACCTCAGGTGGTGCTGGGGTGAGGGTGGCCTAGACAAGGGCCACTTGGGAGCTGCAGAGAACTTGTTGGCTCACAGGCTGGTGGCCTGGTTCACGCTGGCTCTTGTTTCAGTCCCCTGATGACTCCTTGTTTGATAAAGTCCAACGGTTAAGGGTAAGTGTTTGTCATCTCAGCACCTGGTTTCAGGAACAAAGTACTCACCTCCCAGCCACATAAACCATTTCAAAATAACCTTTGTTCAGGGATGGAGGGCTGAGTGTAGTCAGGACTGTCCTACAGGCTGGTTGGGTCGGGGGTGGGGGTGGTGGTGGAGGATTTCAGGTGAGCGGGACTTCCATGGTTGCCATGGAGACTGTCAATCATTTGAGGAAGCCTGCTGGGAGGGGTTGGGGGAGGGAAAACCATGAAAATCAACTCCTTTTTAACAGTTTGTTAGCACCTGATAGATCTCATGCCCACGCTTTTGAAAGTGGTTAGTTATTAGGGGTACTGGATTCTGGAAATCAAAAGGAAGCTACACATTGCAGCTTCCTTTAAGAAATGCATCTCATTTGTACACCAGGGACCTCTTGCAATTTCTTCGGGGCCCTCAGAGGCCGGTGCGCTGGGGTGGGGTGGTGCCCCTTTCCCTAGGCCCATCTGCACAATTCATGGACGGTCTGGTTTCCCAGCTGCCACAGGGAAGTTTCTTCTCAGGTTTTCTAGGTAGAAGCTTAGTTGTAAGTTGCTGTGGTTTCAAGTAATAGGCAAAGCGATGAAGATGATGCTAGTTCTCCTTTGCTGAGGACCTACTATGTGTCAAAGGCTTTACCGACATCATCTCCCTTAATTCTTAGGAAACCTTTGTAAGGTGCGTGTTGCTAACCCTACTTTACATATGAGGAAACAAAGGGCAGAAGAATTGAAATGACCTCTTTAGTGTCACAGAGACTGAGCTCATGTTTCCCTATCACAGCCCCCACAGGGGATGTGACAGAGGACCTTGCCCTGTGGTATTCCTTACAGATGGCCACCCAGGGCACTGCCTCTTCGCCAGATCCTACACCCCTGTCTGGAGTGTCCTTCTTGTCCGCTCCTGGTCTCAGCACTCTGTAGCTCTCATCGGCCTGGTGCGGCCCCCTTCAGAAGGGAGACGGACAGGCTCGCCCTATTTAGGAACACAGGTGAGAGATGGGGGGCTCAGGGGCTGCCCGCCCTGGGCACTACAAGGCCCACATCCATCAGTTTTAATCAACTGACACGGGAGCATGGGAGGAGCTTCTAGCCTGTAGCGCAGGATCCAGACTTTGCAAACTGTCTTCCGGCAGAAGAATTGCACCTTGGTTGTTTTCCTGGGTGATGAATACATTTATACGTCTAGAGAACCAAGCACTACTTTTTGACCAAATTTGAGAGTTCCATAATACTTTGGGGTGTGTCCAGCTGCCTTGGGGAAGTGATGAGAGCCACGTGGTGCCCTTGGTACCTCAGCAAGGCCAGGATTCTTGACGTGGGCTTCTTTTTCCTTGCTTCACAGGTGGGCTGCTGTAGGCCAGGGTCTGAGTACTCCTTTCCCTGGCTATTTGTCTGCTCAGCCTCTTTCCAAAGTCCCTAGAGAAGGACTGTCCAGGGAGAGAGAGAGGGAGGCCAGAGGCCTGCTGGTGCAGACTCTCTCCACAGCCCCTGACACCACTCCCCTGCAGTGCCACTTTTCTTCTAGAGCTTCCAACACTGGGAGACGAGGTGTGGCAGTGAGGGGGGCACCAGACAGACTTGGCTCAGCCAGGACTGGGGGAAGGAGGGCATCCATTTCCCAGCCTCAAACTCCACATCACAGGATGGGAATGGGAAGGTCCATGTTGCAAGGCCAAGGAACAATGTGTGTTTAGCACTTGCAACCACACAGCCACTCTGTAAATTATTACTATTGTTAATGTTATTAGTGCATAATAATGATCTTATTCCATACATCCAATTTTCTAGGACTTCCTAAGTGCATAGGAACTGGAATCCCGCCTTTTCTCCATGGCTTGTCTGACCACGAAATCTGATACTCAGTTGTTATTTGAATGCAGCCTGGGTCTGACCTGCCTAACAGACTGAGCTCACAGGGGTTAGGGGCTCAAGACCAAAAGCCGGTCAGTGGTGGTGCAGGCATCTGACCACTGGCCTATAGTCCTCATCCCAGCACAGTGGGGAAGAGCGTTTGGTCCAGGTTTCAGGAACTTGCAGGAGGAATCTTCTCTTGCTTCTGCTTTGAGGTGGGAAGTGATGTGTCTGCACTGTCCCCCACTGGACACAGGAACAGGACAGGCCTCCGGGCCCCGAGCACACAGCATGTTTTATAGGGAACCTACCAGCTTGGCAGTTTCCCAATCAGGGGAGGGTGTAGACCTTCCTGGGAGCTCACAGCCTCAGAGGGGAAGTGTGGGGAGGTGTGGGAGCTGTTTCTAGAGTGGAGGATGTGGCTCAGGACAAGGTATGAGAAATGAAAGTTGAGAAAGAAGTAGAAGTGGGATCTTGAGGTGCCTCCAGCACGAGGAAGTGGCTTTGTTGGCAAAGGTGGAAGGAGACAGTAGCATGGAGGTGAGGCCTGGGGGGCTGAGGCCATGTCTCCACTGTAACGGCTGCAAGCAGGAGGTGCTGGCATCTAGAGACCTGGCCCCTGGCCCTGGGGCTTGGTCAGCTCTCAGGGGGCCTGCACAGAAACCCCTTCTGGGGAGGAATTTAACTTGTGAAGGCAAAAAAACATCGGGCTCCCAGAAGCTGGACTCACTGACTGAGCTTGCCTTTTAGCCTCAGCCGTGCGGGACGTGCTGGTCAGCTGTGGGCCCCAGGGCAGGCAGCTCTGGCTCTCCTTGGTGCGGGTGTGTGTGGGGGGCATAAAGTCTACCAGCCGCTGGGCACACTCGGAGTGCTGCGGGTTATAGAGATTCTGCAACTATCCTCACAACCCCATGGAATAGGCAAATGATGTCTCTCACGTTGGTGATTCTGGAGAGTGGACACGGCTGAGAATCACAGTATTGAAGTCAGTTGTCCAAATGTGGACTTCAGCTGGCAAATGGATTTGAACCCTGGTCCCTCTGGTGTCAGAGTCAAGATTCTCCTGCCAGGCGCTTGTTTATACACAGGTCATGCGTGGACATTTTCCTGCCCTACAAGTGAACGGGAAGCATAATCAGAGACCTTTTTTTCTGCATCAGGGTTCCTTTGTCAGTCAGCTGAAAGCCACTACCTGGAGGTACTTGTATCCTACAATCTGAGGGGGCCAAAGGCCTCTGAAGTGCAGCCATAAGCTTCTCAGAATCTATGGACCCTAGTTCAGGAAGCCCTGAGAGGGGAAAAGGGAAACAGAAGAAGCCGGAAAAGAAAGAGCCCTTAGTGGGGACAGATTTAAAGCCTGAACTGTCAGCACGGCCTGCACGCTCTGGATTTGTTGCCTTGGACATAAAAAGCTTATATAAACAGGGTTTTATTACTTTATAAGACACATTTCTTGTTTGTAATGTGCTTGTAAGAAAGGACCATGCATCTGAACATGCTACAGGTAGAGATTTGTCCCTCCCCTAACAGCCAGCAGGCAAAGTAACCGCCGAAGCAGCACTTCCTCCCCTGCCCGGCCCAGTCATCTTGTAAGCCTCGTAGGGACGCCTTCCACGAAATCACCCAGAATCATTTTGTAATATTGTTAGAATAATCTTAAGAGAACTTGTATCTCATCAGAATATAGTTCTTTGCATATATTTTTACTGACGTTGTTAATTTTATACTACCTTCCAATAATATTTAAAAACGCTTATGAGGCAAGAATCGTGAGCTGTCAGAGGTGGAAGTGAGCTCAGAGATCATCCAGCCCAAACTGCCTTCCTTTGCAAATGGGGAAACCCAGGAGAAGAGAGGCCAAACCGTAGGGACTCGGTAAGTGTCCGCTAGACGTGTGGCCAGAGGCAGCTCTCCTTCTGGTCCAAAGTCCTGGCAGGGAAGGCATCCTTAGTCACACGGGGAAGGCGCAGAGGCTTTGCTAGCATAGAGACCCCACACTGGAGAGGATGGGGTGCTCTGGGCCTGGAGGCAGAGGCGGCACCTGCCTGGGCCTCCAAGTGCCAGCTGGAGATCACAGTCATTAACAGGCAGCTCCCAGATGATGGCAGGGACAGAAAGGTCCCGAGGGATGCAGGACAGGGGCAGGAAGGCAGCAGATGCTTGAGGAAGGGACTGGGGGGCTCCTGGGTGTTCCTCGAAGGAGTCCCTGTGTGGACTGAAAGGTGACTTGATGGGAAAAGGGAACTATGTGGCTCAGGGTCCCAGGCCTCTGTTGTATTTGGGACCAGAGGGAACTCAGCTGTCACATGAGTGAAGTGCCTGCATGAGCAGCTGCGGACTGGGCTCTGTGGGAAGTTATAAAGGGGGAGACGTCAGGGTCTCCTCGTCCCAGCGTCTTAACCGCAGAGGTTGGTGTGGTTGCTGCCAAATTTAGCTGCTTGCTTTGCTTTGCATTTTCACACATTTCCCCCTTTCCAGTTGGGTTAAAGTCTATGTTGTGATCCAGTTCTGGCCACCATCATCGGGGCAGCCTGGGCAGTGGAATCCCATAACCTCTTTGAGCCTTAGTTTCCTTGCAGGCCAGTGGACTTTATCTTGTCTCTAAGAAATGAGAAATGAGTCATTTAAAGAGTCAAACTGTAATTCAAATTGGAGGAGCTAAAGAAGCTGGCTGTCTTCTGAACCCACATTGACAACAGCCACATTCAGCGTGTGACTGTGTCTGAAGGGAAGGGAGTCAGAATGTAGACTCGATGTTCTCCCCTGCGGGAGAGCTCCTGGCCCCTCCAGGGGCCCCAAGTGCCCCGTTATAGAAATGAGTCCTCCTGAGGTCAGGACATGTTCAAATTGTCAACAATTCTTGCTCTTTCTCTGAGATCATGGCGCTAACTTCTGATTATAACTCGATATAATTTCTTCCTGATATAATTTGTCTACAAGGAGCAAGTGTTTGGTCTTAGGAAGTAAGTGCTGGTTCACTTGGTGTTGTGTTTTGTTTTAGCAAAAAATATAACATATTGGCATTCTGGTTCCTGAGCTCTGGCTGGCACGAGTGAGCATGGTCCCCCCCACAGCCTCTGCCCCGTGTTCCTCCCACCCCCACTTTCTCCCCGCCCCCCCCCCCCCCCCCGGTGCTGCTCCCGACCCTCTTCACGGACCACGCACAGGGCTCAGAGCCACTTTTAATCCTCAGGGATAACGCTGGATCAGGCCCCACAGCTACATCCTCTTGTAGGCTCCTGGGAATGGAGCTGTGTTCTCACCAGAGCCACAGGCCTGCGGGTGCTCAAAAGTGCTTATTGAATGAATGAGTGACTTACTGCTCAGACTGACGTGGAAAGGTAATGGAAGGCAGAGCTCTGTCATCAGCATGGGGCCTATTTGACCTTCTTGGGAGGGGGAATTATACCGGAGTCCTGGACGGGGCTCTCTCATCGATTTCTGCATGGTCATGGAACAGGTGGAGTTAGGATCTTGGAATCATGGATGGGAAAGTACCATATCACCAAGGTTTCAGTACATACTTACTGTCAATCTTTAAATTCAATGCAGCTCACGGAATTTGAATATATCATCCTAAAACTCACATGCAAAGGAAAGGGCCAAACACAGATGAGACGATTTCCAAGGAAAGGAGTGTGATGTGGGATATACTCTTCAAACACTGGCTTCCCTGGAGCTGTTGTAATTAAGACAGGGAGCACGGGGCAGGGACGGGAAGCGAGTCAACTGAATAGACGGCAGACTAGAAGGTGACTTGTCCCCTGGGAAGCTGGCCCAGGACAGAATCACGACTCTGCAGGAAATGTGTGGATTTCCATTTTGGGACATTTGGTTATCCATATGGGAAAAAAATTAAAGTAAATCCTTACCTCACAACATATAAAGAAGTCAGTTCAGATGGAATATATGGAAAAGTGGAAACGTGGGAAGTATCTTCCAACATCAGTGTGGGACAGAAGCTTAAGCCATAAAGAAGCGCTTCAGAAATTTGATTTTAAAATCAAAATCCCTGTACAAGAAAGATAAAGATGACCATATGTTGGGGGGGAGATGCTTGCAACACATGTCACCAACAGAAAACAAGCCCCAAGACTGTATAAATAAGAAAACAGCATGGAGCTCCTCAGGAAGCCAGCAGTTACTGTAGGGTTGACCGGTCCTATTTCTAGGGGTATACCCAACAGAACTGGCAGTAGGGACTCACATGGATGTTTGCAAACCAATATTCATAGCAGAATTCGTCCCAAGAACAAAGGTGGAAACAACTCAAGTGTTTGAGTGGACGAATGAATGAACAAAGTGTGTGCTATTCAGCCTTGGGGGGAAGGGAATTCTGCTGCGTGTTCCCACATGGATGAATCTTGGAGACATTATGCTAAAATAACAAAAAACAAATATTGTGTGATTCCACTCGTGTGAGGTCCCTAGAGTAGGTTGAACTCAGAGACATAGAATGGTGTGTGCCAGGAGCTGGGCGGGTGGGGAGTGGGAAGTTAGTGTGCGGTGGGTATGGAATTTCAGTTTGGGAAGATGCAAACATTCTGGAGATGGATGGTGGTGATGTATGTCCTTGATGTCACCGAACCGTACACTTAAAAATGTTTACATGGTACATTTTGTTATATACATTTTACCACAAAGAAAAAAAAGAAACAAGGTGTTGACATGTGCTACAATATGTATGAACCTTGAAAAACATCATGCAAAGTGAAAGAAACCAGACGCAGAATAATATATGTTGTATAACTCCACTTATGGGAAGTGTTCAGGATGGGCGAATTTAGGGGGACAGAAAATAGCGTTTTCCTAGGTCGGGGGAAATGGGAAATGGGGGGAAGTGATGGCTTAAGTGTTTCTTTGGGGGATAATGTAAAAGTCCTAGAATTAATTAAGATAGAAGCACAACGATATAAATACAGTAAAAGCCATTGAAATGGACCCTTTAAGTGGGCGATACATAAAATGTGAATTGTATCTCAATAAAACTGTCACAAAAAATAAAAAATATATAGGTCTAACTCTTTTGAAATAAGGAAAGGCAAACGACAAAGAGAAAAATGGACAGAGAATGGGATTAGATAATTCATAGAGGGGGAAACTTAGCAGGCCAGTAAATATACAAGAACAAGGTCAACCTCAGGGAAATGCCAATCAAAGCGCCACTGAGATTCTGTCTCGCACTCATCAGATTGGCAAGGACTCCAGCCTTCTAATCCCCAGTGCTGGAGAGGAGTGAAGCAATGAAACCTGTCATGCATTGCTGTGTGGAAATGTAAACTGGTGCAGGCGCGCTGGAGAACAATGTGGCAACATTTGGCAAATGTGGAGAGTGGGGCACCTTTGACTCAGCGATTCTACGTGTAGGGATATACCCCAGGGAATTTCTCACACCTTTGCTGAGGGAGGTATGTGCCAAAACATCACGCAGTAGTGCTGGTAATAGCAAAAATCTGGAAACATCTTAAATGTCTGTCTCAGGGCGAAGGATCAACAAGTTGTCACTTAGTCAAGCAGCAGAATAATATACTGCAGTTAAAATGTGCTGCTCGTGTTCTGTATTCATGAGAATGACGAAACATGAATGAAGAAAGCTAGTATTTGACAGGTAAACAGCATGTGTCACTTACATAGTGTTTACAAACAGGTGAACGTGTCATTTATAGAGAGTGGTTTACGTGTATATATGTTTTTCTTTTCTTTCTTTCTTTTTTTTTTGAGACAGAGCCTCAAGCTGTTGCCCTGGGTAGAGTGCTGTGGCATCACAGCTCACAGCAACCTCCAACTCCTGGGCTTAGGCGATTCTCTTGCCTCAGCCTCCCGAGTAGCTGGGACTACAGGCGCCCGCCACAACGCCCAGCTATTTTTCGGTTGTAGTTGTCATTGCCGTTTGGCGGGCTTGGGCTGGATTCAAACCCTCCAGTTCAGGTGTATGTGCTGGCATCTTAGCCACTTGAGCTATAGGTACCGAGTCTATGTTTTTCTTTTCTAAAATGAAGGGTCTAAAGCAAACATGTCAAAACGTTAAGCTAATTAAATCTCACCAGTGGTGTTAATATGGGTGTTTGTCATATTATGTTGTTATTCCCATATGTTTGGAATGCTTCACAGTTCCAAGAACATCTTAAAGACCTACACACTGCTGTAGATTTGAGGTCATGTACATTATTTTAGAAAGCATGTATGCCTCCTTGCTTTCTTTTTTCTTTTTTTTGTCACTCTGTCACCCCTGGGTAGAGTGCTGTGGTGTCATAGCTCATAGCAATTTCAAACTCCTGGGCTCAAGTGATCCTCCTGCTTCAGCCTCCCAAGTAGCTGGGACTACAGCTGCCCACCACAATGCCCCGCTAGCGCCTCCTTGCTTTCATTAACGGTAACACAAATGGAAAGTCTGCTTAGGTCAGACAGTAAGCTGCCTCTAGGGGTCTAGAATCACCCTATACAGTTAGTTGAACCACAAAACTTACACGCATTCCCCATGTAAGCGATCCTGGGTCCTACTCAACTTTATAGGCAGGTATGAATTTCCCTGCCAGGCTGAGCTGAGATACTGGACTTGAGTTGCAAATGGCAGAAACAGAATGGTTTCTTCTGTTTTACTGATATGATTCTCTGCCTGCTGTGAAGTAGGAAGGGTAGTAGATTGTTACCAGAAATAAGAGGGGAGAGAGTTTTGCAGAGAGCAGTATGTGCGTGTGTGTGCAAATGTGAAGAGAGTAACGGTTTCCCTCTTCAAACTGAATTATTTGATTTTGCCCTCACGAGTAGAGTGAGGTCCTTAGCGCATCATCAATGAACCCATGACAATGTCATTTCTGGTCCACCAGAACACTTCAGGCACAGTCTCAACTGAGGGCCCCAGAAGTCCCGTTGCTCCCTTTAATTAAAGCCCTCGCTCTCCGCTACTCTGCCCAGGAAGGCATTTAATGATCATTCTACCTTAGCAGCTGAGATCCAAGTGCTGACGGTTTCTCTGATGTGTTTGCTTAACCTTTGAGTGATGACTGATTCAATTTCACGCGGAAAATCTGAAAATAGTACCCAGTTAGTTTAGTATGGAAGAATGGGATAATATTTTAATATGGACTTTATGCAAAAATTTGCTTCTGAGTAATTAAGACTACTGAAAGTTTAATGAGTATTTATCGAGCACATAAAAATAATAGGGCGGGAGCGGAACAATCAGGCAACGTGGTGTGGATGGGTTGGGGAATTTTTCTTTCCCACATTGGAAGTTGAGTCCTCTTCTTGTAATGTCTACAACAATAAGATTGGTTCTAAATTAAAATTAAAATGTCTAAGTATTCAGCCCAAGTGTATGAGGAAAATTACTTTGGTAGAACACTTACTTCCTCTTGAAATGCTATGGGGAAAATAGTTTAAATTGGCCTTGCAGAGTCTTTGAAAATATTCTCAGGGCTGCAAAAGCTTTACTTAAGGATGCCTCTCTAATAAAAAGAGAGAGAATGCCGCACATCTTTTCTTATCCTTCCTTCTTACCAGTGGAGAGGGTGATATAGATCAGTGTGAATTAGAAAGTATAATTTCGTTTTGAATTTTAAAGTACTTCATGTAAGATTTTTCTTCTGGGGTAGGGGAACTCCTCCCCTTTTCAAAGCTTCCCGTCTCCAGGACAGATGGTTTAGGAGGAGTTTGACTCTTGGTCATCCGTGGAGAAGTTTTCTCTTTGAATGTCCCACGTGCGGACAGCTGTCATGTGGTAGGTGGGGGCTGACGGAAGGGCGAGCACCTGGCCCACGCCTCAGTTGGGGGGTCTGTTTACTTGCACGGTGGCCGCGTGTGGAGCCACCCTGCAGCCCGAGGGCCAGGCCCCCTGTGCAACCTGCTTCCCGTGGTAGAATCAACGTCTGGAATCCACAGACACGTTATAACGTGTGACCAGAATGAAAAATTGAGGTTAAAAACCCAGAGCATCTTTGGTTTGTTCTTTGACCTTAGCGGTTAACATTAATTCCTCTCTTAAGCAGGTGATTTGAATGCATCTTATCAGAAACTTTTTCCTGGTAGTCCCTATGACTTTTTTGATGAGCTTTCTTTCTTTCTTTCTTTTTTTTAAATTTTTCTTTCCCCCCCACTTAGTGCTTAAAAAAGGTACGACTTTGAGAAAATAGTCATGTCCCTGGAATTCATCTCAGCTGAAGTCATCAGAAGCTGCATCCAGACGCACAGTGGGGATTCGGGAGAGGCGAGAGGGATGCCCGCAGCGGAGATGGTCTCCTGCTTCTGGTCTTGCAGGGTGGCTGAACTGTGCTGGGATACGTCACCGTGACTTTGACCTGGACGTCCTTCATGGTCTCCGCTGGGTATCCAGACTGGCTAGAGCTGACTGAGCAGGCCCCTCTCCGTCCACCCCCACAGGCTCCTCACCAGCTGAGGGGACAGGGGCCTCTCAAGAGACGACTCGTTCTTAAGGATCTGGGACCTGCCTGCTCCCAGGGCCCAGTGAGACCTTGTCCCAGGCTGCCCTGGTTCGTGACTGCTGATTGCTCCTCGGGCTCTTCTCCCTTGCAGCTCCGTCTACCTCGGGCTCACACACGCGCCCCGTGCAGCCCCATCCCCTATCCACTCTCCAGCCTCCCGGACACGGAGGTCCTCTGCAGCGCTGTCCTCAGCTGACTTCTCGCTCCACATTTCCCCTGGATCCCATCCGCGCTCTGTGTGTCAGCTCTTATTTCTATGCAGTCCCCTCCTCCTCCCGCCCGTAGCCCCCACTTCCCTTTCCCACCGGGTTTTCCCACCAAGGTGCCCCGTCAGCCCTGGAGCCCAAACCCCCCAGCCTTTCCTTCCCCAGCCCGCCTGTGTTTCTCTAAATGCCTGTGCCACCCCGGGGTGTCCTTCCCCAGTTCTCTTACCTCTGCCCCTTTCTGTCCTTCCCTCGACTTGCTGTCTCATGGTGTCTTCAGAGCTGGTCTTCCCCTCCATCCCAGCCCTCCCCAGGCTCTCCTGACTCCTGTAGTTTCCCTGCGGGCTCCGAAATGAGCCTCCCCTTCCTGGCACTGAGCTCCTTGAGATGGAGCAGATGGAGGCAGCTTTATTCCCGAGGGAGCCACCTCGCATGGTGGCTACGCCGCTTACTGCACTGACTTTAGGCTGACTTAGCCATCCAGTGTTAGCCCTGGGGCAGGGGGCAAGTGGACATGTCCAGGCACCCCTGCCTGGCTGGGATGATCCATAGCCCAGAGCAGCAACAGAGGACTCTCCAGAGAGGAAAAAGGGGAGCAGACTGAACCGAGCTTGCCCATCACACGTCCTAAAATACCAACCGGCCGGGGACTCTCTGTCCCCAGAGGGGTGGCAGGAAGGGCTGCTGGAATGAAGCTTCAGGAGAGGACGGAAACATGTGTCCCCCAGGAGAAGAGACTCATCTCAGAGTCCGAGGGCCGATTCTACTGATCCTCTCAGAAGCCTTCAAGCCCTCAATTTTTGTCTTTTCAATTTTCTTCCCCCATCGCCTCAAACCCCTGTTTTGTCCTGATTAGTCAAAGGTTGGCATAACTTATCTTGAGCTCATCCTTGTTTATCTACATTTAACTTGGAGCCATTTGAAAGACTACAGAGACCGCAAGTTCAAGGCCCACCGCAGCTCTCACGCAGGGATCACAAACGCAGTATCAGGATTGCGGCAGCAGCTCCCCGCGCCAAGCCCCAGCAGGTGCCAAGGAGAGCATGGAGCTCAGACATGACATCTCATTTCATCCACATGTGTGGGAACCCGGACCGCCTGGCCGAGGCAGTAGGATGTTTGCTGGGTCCTGTAATTAGGCACTGTTTTAGATCCAGGTCTCTCTAAGTTCAAAGAAGTTCACCATAAGGGGTATTCATTGCTTCACTGCTCTCCTTGCCTGGTCCATGGATCTGTCTCTTTTGGGGTCCCAAGTAGTCATAACAGTGTACGCAGCAGTCGCAGCTTGGCGTCTCTCCAGGGTGGTACACAACAGCGGTGACCTCAGTATCCTTATGGGATGGTGCCCAGTAGCAGCAACCCCAACATCCTCTCTCCTTCTCATCTTGAGAGGAAGAGCAGGTCCCCTTTACTGGTGACCACACACCAGCCCTGACTTGTCTGACTGACCTGGATGGGCCTGACCTGGGCCATGCGCCCTTCCACAGACCAGCTGCTGTGGCCTGGGAGAGCCGATGAGTGATTAGCTTAGCTCCAGGCCCAGACCACTTGGTGAGTGGCTCTTAGGGAAGGGCCGCTCCTCCACAGGGACGTGGAGGCCCTATTCGTGTAGGAGGAGGTGGGTTCAGGGGAGGTGGGAGTGCAGTAACCCCTTCCCCTACAGCCATCTTAATGTCAGGGGATGCCCAGCAAGTGTGACCTGCTCCCAGGACAGGCCTATGACTGAGACCACACTCCCAGTGCAAAGCCTCAGGCTAGAAGATAGGTGGAGACTTGGTTCTGGTCTGATGGACTCCACAGTTCAATTCCATTGCCTCCATCTCTGTGGACTCTGCCCTGATCTCTCCTGAGGGAAATTCTCCTGTTCCTCTGTGCCCATCAATGTTTTGCGTTTCTCTTATAGAACTTGCACTCCATATCTTTTTCTAGTTATTGCAGTGGGGTGGTGGTGGTACAATGCATTGCCTTGCTCACTCTTCTCCCCCTGAACCTCTTCTGAGAAAGTGGTAGCGTTTTCCAGGATGTATTTTAGTGAAGTCTTGGTAAAATCCCTTCCCCAGCTGCTCATGACAGTTTGACCAGCCAACTCTTCTCAGATGCCTGTCTCTGGTCCCAAAGGAACTGCCTTGGAAACTGACCATAGGTACACGGGGCAAATCAAGCACCTGGTGAAGACGTGTGAGCCCCCCACTGCTCAGTGTTACACTCGGTCCTCGTGGGCAGGACCCAGAAATCGAAGAAGGCGTGAAGACACTGGCTCTGCCCACTGCGATCCACGTAGGGAGCCCAGAATAACCCACATGAAGCCATGGTGAACAAGACCAGACAGCCTTACAATTACGTGCTAATTTGAAGCCCTCAAAGCGATGGTAAGATTCAGAGGCAGAAGAGATGCAAGAGAGCTGGAAGAGGCAAGAAAGATCCCCAGGAGCAGGTGGGACCTGGATTAAGTTTGGAGAGGCAGGCAGGATTTGGAGCAGGCCAGGGGTCACGGGAGGGCAGGGAAACAAATAACTCAAAACACTGCCTTCTTCATGTCTAAAAGACAGAACATCTCTGTGGCCTTGTTTGTATTGGGCACGCTGACGACATGGTAGGTAACCTGCAGCGCTGCCAACGGTGACTTGATATTTATTCAGACTCTGAAATAAATTGCCCTATGACATCAGTTGTAAGGAATCTTATTTGGACAGGGACTAGATTTGAAGGATCTAGTTCTTTTGCTAGTTAAAGACATCTTAGAGCTCCTTTTCCTTACCTTTATGGAAGAGGATCTGTGAGTGACAGGAACAGGCAGGGCTGGACACTGGGGAGCCCAGGTGTGGAGGGAAATTAAAAGCGATAGTTAAGAAACAGACACACGTGGGTTTGGGGGATCCCTCAACAGCAGAGGCGGGAAGCCCCTTCCCCAGATACCCAGGTTTCAGGAAGGCTCCAGGGAGGCAGATCTGGGCTATTTCACAGAGACTCAGGGCTTTTCGTAGGGTTTAAAGAAAGAGGGATGAAGTGTTTGAGAGAAAGGCGGAGGCTGTCACTGATGCAGAGGTGGGGTACAGGGAATGGTGTGGGGGGACAGTGGCGGGTCGAGAAGTGAGGTCCACAGCAGAGGGCATGACCAGGGTGGGGAGTGGGGGTGTTCTCTCCCTGTTCCCCCAGCTCTTCCCAGGCCAGCTTCCATCTCCATAGAGTTCTCCATGGCCTGGGGGAAATGAGAAAAATTATGGTAGAGTTTCTGCCTAAATGTATTCAGCTGGCAGGATTTTCTCTTATTCTTTAAAACTCCCTTTTCTTTTGGGAGGCAGTAGTCCCCTCAAAAATAGCTTTCCCTGACAAAATTAAAAGCAATTCTGCATGGATCTCAGATTTTTTTTATTTTTTAATTCGGTGGTCTATGAAGTCTAAAAGTCAGGGAACCAATTGTTATCTCAGAGATAAAAAGACAGGAAGGGAGTAAATGGCAGGAGATTGTTTATTTATTTATTTATTTATTTTTATTTTAGAGCCAAAGTGTTGCTCTGTCGCCAGGACTGCAGGGCGGTGGTGAGAACATAGCTCATTGTAACCTCCAATTCCTGAGCTCAAGCAATTTTTCTGTTTCAGCCTCCAGAGTAGCTGGGACTACAGGCTTGCACCAGCATGCATGGCTAATTTTTCTATTTTTTTGTAGAGACCGAATCTCACTATGTTACCCAGGCTGGTCTGGAACTCCTGGACTCAAGTGATCCTCCTGCTTCAGCTTCCCAACGTACTGAGATTACAGGGTTGAACCGCTACACCTGAACTCGTTTATTCTTTCTTTATTCACTCAGTAAATACTTACTGGCCTCTACACACACACTTTTTGTGTAATTTGAGCCACTGTAAACTGTTGAGGCGATTAGGGGGCAAAGGGTACCGCTCTTTGGGAAGGTGACCCTGGAGGCCGTGTGTGTGCTGGCTTCAGAGGAAGCAAAGCCAGTGTCCCGTGGAACCCCCTGGAGGCTCATTTCCATTGGTCAGAGGTTTGACTTCATGGGGTAGGATTTCTTAGGGATAAACAGGGATAAGAAGGAGGTGGGGACTCAGGAATGAGAACAAACCTATTAGCTTTTAGAGAGCATCCAAGTTGGAGAGGTGTGAGGGAGAATAATACTAGAGGCTCTTTTAGTGCATGTGGGTCCAACAAGAAATGTTTCCTGACAGCTAGGATGAACCTCACTGTGCCCTTGCTAGGTTACTGAATAACTGTCCTCACCTCATCAAAATAAGAAATGTTTTAAGGACCCCATGAAATAAAAAAGTGGCCAAAGTCATTATTGTCTATTTCCAATTGCTTTGGGGAATCAGCTGTTGAGAAGGACGTGCAAGTGAACTTGGTGTGTTGTGTGTGCGTGTGTGTGTGTGTGTGCAGAGAATGGCAGTGAGAAGCCTGCGTGAGTGGTGTGGGAAGCTGTGCCATTTCTGACATGGAAGGGCCTGATGCAGTTATGAACGCCAAATAGATGTTTGGGACCCACTATGCCTTCTGAGAATTCCATTTGCAGAGTGGATGTGGCTTGTACTGCTGATCCCGATTACTGTTCAACTCACAATGTTCTACCCGGCCAAGCCCATGGGCTTCACGCTGTGGCTCAGGTGAGGAGGCAGGTGGAATTTAATTCCCACGTGTTTAACGCCTGGAGGCCCAAGATCGCCTCCTGACGTCATTTCAGAGTTAGAACTCCAGGATGCCGGGTCAGAAGCAGGTCTGGCCGCTGGCCGGCTCCAGAGGAAGGCTGATGGGCTGGTGTGGGGGATAGGGCCAGAGCTGGTGTCCGGCCTGTTTCTGGCTGGGCACTTGGGAGAATTTGAGTGTGAGATTCGTGTCCTTCCCGCCTCCTGGACACTTCACTAATGGGGTGAGGAAGGCAGTAATCCTCATTTCGGTATGAAATATGTCATAAACACAAAAATAACCTACAAACCAGAGGCACAGATGGGAAAATAAATGGCAAGTTAGCTCTAATGTGACCCTAGTGGATGAGCCACTCTGCTCCCACCTGGAGTAACGAACCTTAGAGAGAAAAACAAAACTAAACAAAGCCCTCAAAGTTCTCCAGCCCTTCAACTTGCTTGCACGGCACGTTTCAAATGCATGCATTCTCTCAATTGGAAATTAGGATTTTCAAGTAATACACTGGAAATCAATAAGAAAATACTGCAATAGTGGGGCTGGGAGCCCTGGGAGTTCAAAGAAGTGGTGTAGGAAAGTGGCAGAAATTTTCAGGTATCCCTGTGGTGTGACACAAAAAAGCGCTTGATTTTTATGCTGATCGTGTATTTATTACTCAACGTTGTGTAACACCTGGGAAGCTGACTTGCCTTGTTGAGAGCAGGCTGTGAGGTTGGGGCAGGGGAGAATCGTTCACAGGTCTCAAACCGCTTGCTTCTATCAACAAGGTGTCACGGAAAAAACCCAGCCCAACAGCAAAGGGCCCGAAACCCAGTGGAACCCTAAATATAGTGCAGTAGGTAATAAAGGACAAATATTTTTGGCAAGCAAAAGGCAAGAAGAGAAATGCCAGGTAGGCTGCACCTGCCTGCCTTATCTAACCTTTGAAGAATGCTGCTGAGTTCCTGTTTATCCACACCTCCCTCGTGGGCAGGCTCTGTTTGCCTTAGACTCTCCCCACATCCTCTCCGTGCCTGGCTGGGCTGTTTTATTTCACTTTATGGATTTACCCACTGTGGGGGGTAGGCTGTTCAACCCAGGGCTTGGGATGCGCCATTGTGCTTCTTTGGTTATTTATTTAATACATTTCAACATGTGAACGAGATTCTACTTACTCTACTTATTTCTTAACACTTCTTTCTGCCTTCTGAAAGGGCCAAAAAAAAAAAAAAAAAAAAAAAAAAACCAAACCCGGATATATGTATGTGGTCTGCTGTATGTATTAAATAAAGTTGTTAAAGCAGGAACGGGTAAGAATTTGCTACAAAGATGTGTATGGCAGCC
>CAUYRH010065581.1:0-10808 GCA_963574655.1 Perodicticus potto | reverse complement strand
GGTTCGAATCCAGCCCGGGCCCGCCAAACAACAATGACGGCTGCAACCAAAAAATGGCCAGGCGTTGTGGCGGGCGCCTTTAGTCCCAGCTACTTGGGACTCGCTTGAGGAATTGGAGGTTGCTGTGAGCTGTGAAGTCACAGCACTATATCCAGGGTGACAGCTTGAGGCTCTGTCTCAAAAAAAAAAAAAAAAAAAAAAAAGAGTCTGGCGGTAGATCCAGAGCCATGGCATCACAGCTCATAGCAACCTCAAATGCTTGGGCTTAAGCAATTCTCTTGCCTCAGCCTCCTGAGTAGCTGGGACTACAGGAGCCCGCCACAACGCCTGACTATTTCTTTGTTGCAGTTGTCATTGTTGTTTAGCAGGCCTGGGCTGGGCTCAAATCCACCACCTTCTGTGTATGTGGCCGGTGCCCTACTCACTGAGCTACGGGCGCCAAGCCCCACCCCATTTTCTATATTCCAGTTTTACTGAACTAATTTATCATGTTATCGCATCCATTTTCCCATCTCTTTAAGTTGTCTCTAGAATGCCCTTCCATATACTCTGATCCTTCCCTTTGTAGGACATGTTTGTTTTTACAGACGTAGCTCAGATATACCATTGTGCCTTTCCTGACCCCAGAGGATGTATGAGCCCTCTCATGGCCATACTGTGCTCTAGTCTCATCACTTACAGAACCAGTTATGATGTTGCTTTGTACTTCTTTCGTGTCTCCCTACTCTTCATTATAAAGTGTATATTATTTATTTATAGGTCCATCTATCAGTATGTCTTAGACTAAAGGACACAATGAATATTTGTTGTCTGACTACCTAATTCAGTAAATGGGTGTAATAATTTCTGAAGTTGGCTCGGCGTCTGTGGCTCAACGAGCTAGGGTGCCAGCCACGTACACCTGAGCTGGTGGGTTCGAATCCAGCCCGGGCCCGCCAAACAACGATGATGGCTGCAACCAAAAAATGGCCGGGCGTTGTGGTGGGCGCCTGTAGTCCCAGTTACATGGGAGACGGAGGCAAGAGACTCGCTTGAGCCCAGGAATTGGAGGTTGCTGTGAGCTGTGATGCCACAGCTCTCTACCCAGGGGGACAGCTTGAGGCTCTGTCTCAAAAAAAAAAAAAAATAATTTCTGAAGTTATCTTTTTTAATTAAAAATAAGAACAAACACAGAGGTGACAGAGAGAATGAAGAGGGTGATGTTCCTGACACAGTGCACCAAGACTGT
The DNA here is from genome assembly GCA_963574655.1 of Perodicticus potto. Classification (NCBI taxonomy): domain Eukaryota; kingdom Metazoa; phylum Chordata; class Mammalia; order Primates; family Lorisidae; genus Perodicticus; species Perodicticus potto. The sequence continues at coordinate 9,580 of CAUYRH010065581.1, read as the reverse complement.
AGGTATATGACAATGGTGTGACTTGATTGGTGGCCCTTTCTGAAGAAGGAAATTAGTCAATGCCCTTGGAAGGCTTTTTTTTTTTTTTGCAGAACAAACATATGTAAAAATGCTCATTGTCCCTAATTATTAGAGAAATGCAAATCAAAACCACCCTGAGATATCATCTAACCCCAGTGAGAATGGCCCACATCACAAAATCTCAAAACTGCAGATGCTGGCATGGATGTGGAGAAAAAGGAACACTTTTACACCACTGGTGGGACTGCAAACTAATACAACCTTTTTGAAAGGAAGTATGGAGAACCCTCAAAGAACTCAAACTAGACCTCCCATTTGATCCTGCAATCCCATTACTGGGCATTTGATCCTGCAATCCCATTACTCCTTCCCAGAAGGAAAAATATCCTTTTACCATAAGGACACTTGCACTAGACTATTTATCGCAGCTCAATTTACAATCTCCAAAATGTGGAAACAGCCTAAATGCCCACCCACCCAGGAAGGGATTAATAAGCTGTGGTATAAGTAAACCATGGAATACTATTCAGCCATTAAAAGAGATGGAAACTTTACATCTTTTACATTAACCTGGATGGAAGTGGAACACATTATTCTTAGTAAAGCATCAGAAGAATGGAGAAGCAAGAATCCTATGTACTCAATTCTCATATGAGGACAATTAATGAGCTAGGATGCGCTGGGGAAAGGGGAGAGCAGAGAGAGGGAGTGGGTGGGGGATCATGGTGTGTGACACACCTTCTAGGGGCGGGACACAGTTATAAGAGGGACTTTACCTAACAAATGCAATCAATGGAACCTGGTTCTTTGTACCCTCAATGAATCCCGAAAAGTAAAAAAAAAAAATCATTTCTTTGTTAAAAAGATTTCTATGGAGGTTTGGCACCTGTAGCTCAGCAGCTAGGGCGCCACTATAGCTGGTGAGTTTAACCCAGCCAGGGCCTGCCAAACAACAGTGACAACTACAACCAAAAAATAGCAGGGCACTGTGGTGGGAGTCTGTAATCCCGGCTACTTGGGAGGCTGAGGCAAGAGAATCGCTTAAGCCCAAGAGTTTGAGGTTGCTGTGAGCTGTGATGCCACAGCACTCTACTGAGGGTGACATAGTGAGACTGTATCTCAAAAAAAAAGACTTCTACTGAGAAACGATTTACATACAATGGGAAATGAAGCCACTCATTATGAGAAGTTCCACAAATGTAAACACCTATGCAACCAGGCCACAATAAAAGACCTAGAACATTTTCTTTTTCTTTTTTTTTAGAGACAAGAGTCTTATTCTATCGCCCTCGGTAGAGAGCTGTAGTATCACAGCTCACAGCAACCTCCAACTCCTGGGCTTAGGCGATTCTCTTGCCTCAGCCTCCCAAGTAGCTGGGACAACAGGCGCCCGTCACAACACCTGACTATTTTTTGTTGTTGTTGTTGTTGCAGTTTGGCCGGGGCCAGGTTTGAACCTACCACCCTGGGTATATGGGGCCGGCACCCTACCTACTGAGCCACAGGTGCTGCCCCAGAACATTTTCATCATTAAAAATGTTTCCATAAGCTTCTTTTTTTATGTAAGTTTTTTTTTCTTTTGCAGTTTTGGCCAGGGCCAGGCTTGAACTCACCATCCCCGGTATAAAGGGCCGGCGCCCTACTCCTTGAGCTACAAGCGTGGCTCTCTATAACCTTCTTTCCATTGAGTCTCAAACACTTTCAGGCCCAGGTGACCTCCGATCCTCTTCATCTCTATGGAATAGATTTGCCTTTTCTAAAATTCATATAAAGACTAATACAGCATGTACTCATTTGTGTTGTATTTTTTTACTCAGTATGAATTTACTATTCACATACATTGCATGAATCAGTAGTTCATATCTTTTTATTGCTGAGTAGTATTTCTTCATATGGCTAAATCACAATCTGTTTTAGCCATTTGCTGAGGAACATGTGAGTATTTCACATTTGTGGTTTTTGTAATATGACCTGGCAGAAACACTTAGGCACCGACTTTTGTGTGGGTGTGGACTTATGCTTTTATTTCCCTTGAGTAATACCTGGGAATAAAATAGTAAGTGCACGGAAAATATTTTAAGAAATTGCTGAACTGTCTTTTAATAAATTAGAGTTCTCTGAAAAAAAGCTCCTGCTCATGATAATACCTTTAAGGAAATGATTGGGCAGGTCACCCAGTTAGAGAAAATATTTGCAAAACAAATCTAAGAACTGTTTTCAGGATAAAAGAACTTTTACAAATCAATATGAAAACTATAACCCACTTAAAAAATGAGGAAATGACTTTGAACATCTGAGAAAACATATACACATAGCCAATAAATTCATGAGCAAGTGCTCAATATTATTTATCAATAAAAGGCAAATTAGGCTCTGCGCCTGTGGCTCAACGGGCTAGGGCGCCAGCCACATACACCTGAGCTGGCGGTGTCGAATCCAGCCCCGGGCCCGCCAAGCAACAATGACGGCTGCAACCAAAAAATGGCCGGGCGTTGTGGCGGGCACCTGTAGTCCCAGCTACTTGGGAGGCGGAGGCAGGAGACTCGCTTGAGCCCAGGAGTTGGAGGTTGCTGTGAGCTGTGATGCCACAGTACTCTATCCAGGGCGACAGCTTGAGGCTCTGTCTCAAAAAAAAAAAAACAAATCATTTAATGTGCACATTGTGAGGGGGCATAACATGTCCCCTGGGTGAGGGGCTCTTCTACAAATGGAACTTCATCCTGGAAGTGAGAACTATGTAACCTAAATATTGTACTCTCATATTAATTTGAATAAAGTTTAAAAAAATAAAAATAAATGAACCTTAAAAAAAGAAAAATGCACACATTTTTGACGCCACAGCACAGCAAGGATGACATAGTGAGACTCTGTCTCAAAAAACAAAACAAAACTGTGTGATACATGCCTCAAAAAACAAAACAAAACAAAGTGATACATGTCTCAAAAAACAAAACAAAACAAAACTGTGTCATACATGCCAACCAGAATGGTTCATCATACCAACATATAAGTGAATGAGGAGTACTGAATATTTCATACATTGTAGGTGGGCATGTCAAATGGTCCAGTTAGTAGAAAAGATTTTGGCAGTTTCTTATACAATTAAATATATACGTATACTATCAGTAATTCTACAGCAATACAAAGCAATGAGCTCCTAAAATGCATCTCAAAAGCATCTTGAGTGAATGTACCCCTAGAAAAGTATATACAATATGATTCTATTTATATAAATTCTAGAAAAAAAAAACAATGGTTGAAAAAATTCAAGCAAGTGATTGCCTCTAGAGATCAATGGTGGGGATTGACTTGGAAGTCATGAGGGAATTTAACTTCGATGGTGGGATGTGTTTTCAGGTGTGTGCATTAGCATCATAGTCTAGTGAATTTAAGATTTGTGCATTTTATTGCATGTAAATTTTACATTGAAGGAAAAATTAAACAGTAAACAGTTCTTGAACATATGTTGAAAGTTCAGAAGTCAGAAGTTTACCGACTCAGCAGCTTGAAATTCATTTTAAAAAATGAATGATGGATGCATAGGGGAATGGAAAGATGTGAAAAATGTCAAAATAACAAAAGTGAAATCTAGGTACATCAGTGTGCATTGTAGAACTCATGTTTTCTATATATGTAAAATTTTTCATAAGGAAATGTTGAGAAAATGAATGGTTTAACCCAAACATTTCTACTTTTATCTCTTGCACATCTTAAAACAGTGGTGTTCAGTTTAGAATGCCTATAATAAAACTGGGTATTAACTTCTTCTTAAAGAGGATGGATTAAAAATACTTTAAGTATTTTTTCTCACATTAAAAAAATCCTTTGGTTGGGCGGCGCCTGTTGCTCAGAGGGTAGGGCAATAGCTCCATATACTGAGGGTGGTAGGTTCCAACCCAGCTCCTGGGCAAACTACAATAAAAAAATTGCTGGGTGTTGTGATGGGCACCTGTAGTCCCAGCTACTCAGGAGGCCGAGGCAAGAGAATCACCTAAGTCCAGAAGTTGGAGGTTGCCGTGAGCTGTGTGACACCAAATCACTCTACCAAGGGTGATAAAGTGAGACTCTGTCTCTACAAAAAAAATAAAAAATAAATAAATAAAAATAAAAAATCATTTGAAAATTTCAACACATTCATAATTAAGCTACACTTGGTCACAAGTCTACTGCATTTTATTTTATTCCTACTTGTTGGAGTTACCCTGATGATCTCATGCTGCCCAGATGTGCATTGTAATAATAATGCACACTGTAATAATAATAATACAATTAATAATAATTATATTAATATAATTATACTAATAATTAATAATATAATTAATTAATATTATTATTACAGTGTTAGTAATCAAAGATAACATACCAGTGTCTGATCTGGAAAAGTAATAATTTCTTTCTCTTTTTAGAAACAGAGTCTCACTTTGTCGCCCTGGGTAGAGTTGCGTGACGTCACATCTCACAGCAACCTCCAACTCTTGGGCTTAGGCAGTCCTCTTGCCTCAGCCTCCTGAGTAGCTGGGACTACAGGCACCCACCACAACACCCAGCTATTTTTTGTTCCAGTTTGGCCAGGGCCGGGTTTGAACCCGCCACCCTAGGTACATGGGGCCAGCACCCTATGCACTGAGCCACAGGCACCACCCCAAAGTAATCATTTCTTAAGAACTGTCTAATAGAAACAAATTTTCAACATTTATATAGGGTTTATGCATGAGAAATAATGGGAAAGAAGCTTGGTCATAGGAAATGAGACAAAGGACTGGCTTGATACCAGTGACTATCATAGTGATACTGAGAGAAATTGCTCATTCTCTGAGCATCACCATAAGCCATCATCCATGTGATAGGGCTGTGATCACAAGGTCACCTTTATCTCATACAGAACTTTTTACCCAAAGTGCCCCATGGATCTTCTCAAAACATTAGGAGTGGCTCTGGAGGTAATAATACATTTCTGACCTGAATAAGACTCCGTTGGAAACAGTTTAGATATGTCTTTTTAAATATCCCTATGGGGCTCAGCGCCTGTGGCTCAAGCAGCTAAGGCACCAGCCATATACACATGACCTGGCAGGTTCGAATCCAGCCCAGGCCCACCAAACAACAAAGACGGCTGCAACCAAAAAGCAGCGAGGCGTTGTGGTGGGCTCCTGTCCCAGCTTCTTGGGAGGCGGAGGCAGGAGAATCACTTGAGCCCAGGAGTTGGAAGTTGCTGTGAGCTGTGATGCCACAGCACTCTACTCAGGGCGACAGCTTGAGGTTCTCACAAAAACAAAACAAAATAAATAAATAAATAAATATCCCTTTGGACTCACTTTTTTTTTTTGCAGAGACAAGAGTCTCACTTTATCACCCTCGGTAGAGCGCCATGACATCACACAGCTGACAGCAACCTCCAACTCCTGGGCTTAGGTGATTCTCTTGCCTCAGCCTCCCCGAGTAGCTGGGACTACAGGCGCCCACCACAACACCTGGCTATTTTTTTGTTTTGCAGTTCAGCAGAGGCCGGGTTTGAACCTGTCACCTTCGGTATATGGGGCCGGCGCTCTACTCGCTGAGCCACAGGCGTCGCCTTGGACTCACTTTTATAATAATTAGCTAGTGGAACTTAACTGTGATAATTTGCTTATTTTTATTTTTTTTCCATTTAGCTTCTCCAATTAAGTACTACACAACTATGCTTCCGGAACTAAAATATGCACAGCTTCAATTCTGTACACAGTGGATGCATAAAACAATATCCAGTGCACGTCTTTCTGGAGCAACAGTTTTATGCAAGATTTGGAGGACACAAAATAATTTCCCAGGTGAAAAATTAAATCTTTTTTTTTTTTTTCCTTAAGAGACAGAATCTCATTTTATCGCTCTCGGAAGAATGCCGTGGTGTCACAGCTCAAAGCAACCTCCAACTCCTGGGGCTTAGACGATTCTCTTGCCTCAGCTTCCCGAGTAGCTGGGACTATAGGCACCCACCACAACGCCTGGTTATTTTTAGTTGCAGTTTGGCTGGGGCCAGGTTCGAACCCACCACCCTCAGTATATGGGCTTGGCACCCTACCCACTGAGCCACAGGCACTGCCTGAAAAATTAAATCTTTACATGGCTGGAGGCCCAGCTTGGTGTCTTAAGTCTGTAATCCTAGCACTCTGGTAGGCCAAGGTGGGTGGATTGCTTGAACTCAGGAGTTCAAGACCAAACTGAGCAAGAGCAAGACCCCATCTCTACTAAAAATGGAAAAACGCTGCAGTGGGGGCGGTGCCTGTGGCTTGGTGAGTAGAGTGCTGGCCCCATATGTCGAAGGTGGCGGGTTCAAACTCGACCTCGGCCAAACTGCAAAAAAACAAAAAAATAGCCGGGCGTTGTGGCGGGCACCTGTAGTCCCAGCTACTCAGGAGGCTGAGGCAAGACAATCGCCTAAGCCCCAGTTGGAGGTTGCTATGAGCCGTGTGACGCCACAGCACACCACAGAGGGCGATAAAGTGAGACTCTGTCTCCACAAACAAACAAAAAACATTGCAGTGGGTACCCGTTGTCCCAGCTACTTGGGAGGCTGAGGCAAGAGGATTGCTTGAGCCCAAGAGTTAGAGGTTGCTGTGAGCTCTAATACCAGAGCGCTCTACCCAGGGTGGCCAGAGGGAGGCACTGTCTCAAACAAAAAAAAGACCTGTGAAGATACCCTACTTTTTTTCTTATATAAATATTACAAATTTCTTTTTCTTTTTTTTAAGAGACAGAGTCTTACTTTATCACCCTCAGGAGAGTGCCATGGCTCACAGCTCACAGCAACCTCCAACTCCTAGGCTTAGGTGATTCTGTTGCCTCAGCCTCCCAAGTAGCTGGGACTACAGGCGCCCACCACAACGTTTGCCTATTTTTTGTTGCAGTTTGGCTGGGGCCGTGTTTGAACCTGCCACCCTCGGTATATGGGGCCAGCGCCTACTGAGCCACAGGCACTGCCCAATACTACAAATTTAAAATCAAAGTAAATCAATTAAAAACCTAGACCTGGGCTCAGGCACCAGCCATGTACACCTGAGCTGGCAGGCTTGAATCCAGCCCAGCCTGACAAACAATGATGGCTGCAACCAAAAAGTGGCCGGGCGTTGTGGTGGGCGACTATAGTCCCAGCTACTTGGGAGGTGGAGGCAATAGACTCACGTGAGCCCAGGAATTGGAGGTTGCTGTGAGCTGTGATGCCACAGCACTCTATACAGGGTGACAGGTTTAGGCTCTGTCTGAAAAAAGAAAAAAAGAAAACCTAGACCTGTGGCTTGGTGCTCAGTAGCTAGGGTGCTGGCCACATACACCGGGGCTGGCGAGTTCAAATCCGAGCCAGGCCTGCCAAACAAGGACAACCACAACAAAAAAATAGCCAGGCTGTGGCGAGTGCCTGTAGTCCCAGCTACTTGGGAGGCTGAGGCAAGAGAATCGTTTAAGCCCAAGAATTTGAGGTTGCTATATGCCAGCCACAACATTCCACTGAGGGCGACAAAGGGAGACTCTGTCTCAAAAAAAGAAAAACTAGCCCTGTGAGCTCCTGTACGATCAAGATACTTGGGATGCTGACACAGGAGGATTATTTGAGCCCCAAAGTTGGAGACTGCATTCATCTATCATCACACCACTGTACTTCAGCCAGTGACATCCCCCCACCACACACACACAAAAGAAATGTAAAGAGAACTATGCCCTTCCTTTCCTGTTTGAAAATACGGCCTTAGTATGGTTTTATTAAGATATTGGGGGGTGGGGTGTGTGGTGTAGTTTACATTTAGATATATAAATATCTGTGTTTAACAAATTTGTGGAATTTTTTTGAGCTACTTTTGTACTCCACTTAATTTTTCTGTATCTTCCCCTTTCCTCAGACTCAACCATTTTATGGTTTTATTTATACTTTTTCGGGAAATGTTATTGTGGATATGAATGGTTTTAGCCAATTTCTGAAAATTTTGAGGCATTAGTTGCTAATGCACATTTTCACTCCATTTAGTTTCTCTCTCTCTCCTCTCCTATGAAAATCAATCGTTCTACAGCTCCCTAGTGCTCTATTACGTCTTTTAAACATTCTTACTCTTCAGATAGAGGACAATTTCTATTCTTTTTTGTCTTTTTTTTTTGCAGTTTTTGGCCGGGGTTGGGTTTGAACACACCACCTCCAGTATATGGGGCCAGCACCCTACTCTTTTGAGCCACAGGCGCTGCCCTGTCTTGAGTTTTTAATGTAAGGATAAGCTCAAAAATATTCATTTTCAAAGGCATGGTGGATTACACCTATAATCCTAGCACTTTGGGAGGGTGAAGGGGAAAGGTTACTTGGGCTGAGAGTTCAAGACCAGCCCAGCAAGAGTGAAACCCTTTAAGGACTGAAAATAGAAAAATTAGCTGAGTGGTGTCATGGGAAAAGCCTCTACTCCTAGGTACTTGGGAGGCGAAGGTAGGAGGCTCACTTCAACCAAGGGGTTTGAGAATGCTGTGAACTAGGCTTGATGCCACGACACTGTATCTTGGACAATACTATAAGACTTAAAAAAATAATGAAATCAATAAAATAATTTTCCTTCATTAGAATATTTTCTTTTACTCCAGCAAACATATTTATAATAGCTCCCTTACAACATTTGCCTGTTGTTTACCACACTTTGGACAACTTGGGATACTTCCTACCTGCCTTTTATCTTGTGTGGATATTTTCATATTTTAACACATCTCACAAGTTTTAGAATTGTGTAGTAGAAATTGTTAAGAGATAGGGATCAAGAGGCTGGGTTTCTCTATATTGTGAATGATACTGTCTTTTGAAGAAGGAATTAATTTGGTTGCTTTCAAGTGTAAATACCGATATCCCCCATCGTGGGCAATGATGAAATCCTCATTTAGTGCTTATTCAGACATATATCCTATAGATATCAATACAGATATAAAAACATAATATTGAGGGTGGCATCTGTGGCTCAAAGGAGTAGGGCGCCAGCCCCATATGCCAGAGCTGGCGGGTTCAAACCCAGCCCCGGCCAAAAATAGAAAAAAACACAAACATAATATTGAGATGTGATTTTATTTTTACTTTTGCTTTTAGAGACGGGGTCTCGCTTTTGCTCAAGAAAGTCTCAAACTCCTGAGCTGAAGCAATTTAACTGCCTGGGCGTCCCAGAGTGCTAGGATTCCAGGCATGAGCCACCCCAGCTGGCCACAGATGTGGTTTGCATATCCTGACAAAATATTTTCTTGGCTCGGTGTCCGAGGGTGGCGGGTTCAAACCCAGCCAGGCCAGCTATACACCAATGACAACTGCAACAAAAAATAGCTGGTCATTGTGGCAGTCGCCTGTAGTTCCAGCTACTTGGGAGGCTGAGGCAAGAGAATCACTTGGGCCCAAGAGTTTGAGGTTGCTGTGACCTGTGATGCCACAGCAATATACCAAGGGTGATAGTGAGACACTGTCTCAAAAAAAAAAAAAAAAAAAAATTGGCTCAGCGCCTGTGGCTCAATGGGCTAAGGTGCCAGCCACGTACACCTGAGCTGGCAGGTTCGAATCCAGCCTGGGCCCGCCAAACAA
>CAUYRH010065577.1:0-48411 GCA_963574655.1 Perodicticus potto | reverse complement strand
GAGGCAGGAGACTCGCTTGAGCCCAGGAATTGGAGGTTGCTGTGAGCTGTGATGCCACAGCACTCCATCCAGGGTGACAGCTTGAGGCTCTGTCTCAAAAAAATAAATAAATAAATAAATAAATAAAATAAAATAAACTGAAGACTTCAGAATAAGGAAGCTGCAAGGGCAGGATGTGCTGGGTATTTGGAGAGAAGGGCTAGGGAAGGGGGATCAAGAAATACTTCCCAAGTTCTAGCTCTGGGAGCCCTAAAAATATTAATAATAGATGGGAGAGGGCACCTGGCACCTTGTAAATATACAGCGAAGTTGCCAGTACCAAAAGAGGAGGAGACTGAGTGGGTAGTGACCTGCCCACGTGCACAGGCTAGCAGGTGGCAGGCTCAGCAGTGCCCACTGTCCCATGGTCATTAGGAAGCAGCTAACCCCGTCACACCTCCCAGCCTGTCCAGCCCCATCTCTCCTCCTAGCCTGTCCTCACTGAGCCTGAGACACAGCACCTGGCCTGGCTCTAGCCTTCTGACCCTTTCCCATGGGGTGCTGCCCCGGAGTGTCCACTGAAATGCATCCATCTCTGCTGGGTCTCCTTGGCCCATGGAGGCACCTGGACCACCCCTCCAGGCCCACCTGCCACAGGTCTGCTGCAGAACAAAACTGGGCAGGTCACAAAACCTGTGTGAGCATCATTTTCTCAGCTTAATGCTGACAACTTTCCCCAATCAGAGGTTTGGAGTATTAAATCAAGGCCAGCAAAAGGAGCCTTTTCTCCTTCACTTAAGATACATTTATTGCATGCCTATTATGTAATTCTAGACATAGGAGATGAAGTATTTACAAATTGCTTGAACATGAAATTGCAGCTAAGAAGACAAACATGGTTGGACAATTAAGTTCATGAACTCATCCTAGAAAAAGTGCTACATACCTCATTGTTGAATATCACTACAGTCACCTTGGAAATACTCCCTTTGGCCATCTGATAACTGTAGTAATATTCAGCAATGAGGTATGTAGCACTTTTTCTAGGACAAGTTCATGAACTTAATTGTCAGAACTTGTAGTTTATCCTAGGAATAAAAACCTTTGATATGGAGTAATTGACATTAAAATGTATCTAGACTAAATTATTGAATTTCAGAGAAAGAAAAATTCAGTGGTAAGAAAATAGAAATTTTATACTGAGGAAAAATAGAGCCAACAGCAAGTGCGTGCTATGTCTAGGACGTGGGCCCCAGAACATTCTCCATTTCCGAGAAGATCAAGTTGTTTGGACATTTCACTTTTAAAAATGTCTGAGTCATTTCCATCAGTTAACACAATTTTTTTTTTTTTTTTGTAGTTTTGGCCGGGGCCGGGCTTGAACCATCACCCCTGGTATATGGGGCCAGTGCCCCACTCCCTGAGCCACAGGCGCCTAAAATCCTTAATCGTCACACTAACTTTTATAGTGCTTTTTTTGAGTTACATAATCATCTGAACAATGTTTTGAAATTATTTGGCACTGTGGAATTACAAAAGAGGTCTTCCTTGCCTCCAATGTTAGCAAAAAGGGCCATCTAGCCCTCAGAACAGGGGGGGTAGTGGACCAGGCTGCAGCCATCACCTGTGAGCAGGTTCTGAAATTGGTTTAGGGGTCTCAGGCCATATTTTTTAGAAAGTGAGATAAAAGAAGGTAGAAGGGGATAGGTCTATTAGAATTCACGTAGGAGAGTTAGATTGTGTGCTGTGGAATGTGGGGGTGCTTCGTGTGTGTAAGTTGATCCAGCATTTGAAAGCTTTTTCTTTAGTGTTTAGTTTTGCTGACAAGGTCTGATCGGAAGATATGCACCATCTAAAATCCCCCGTCTTGTGCATTGAGATGTAACACACACGGGGGATGCCTGAAATCAGAAGTGCACTTCATAGACACGTGGGCATGACAACGCCCAGAGGTGGCCTTGGAGGCTGCACACCACCCTGGCCTCCAGCTGAACCCCTTGGCCGGGCCTGCTCTCACACATTGCGTGGTCAGTGGGATTACACAGCTTCTCCCTTTCAAATCAGCTTCTTTCCCTAAGGTTATGGGGGGAGAGCCAGCCCTGCGGCTGTGTAGCTGGGACTGTTCATGACCATGGCTGAGGTACAGCAGTCCTCACAGCAGGGTCCCAGGCCATTGGCATGGGCTCCCCTCAGCAGCTCATCAGAAACACAGATGGGGGTTGTACCAGGACCTGGGTGATATGATGCCTGGGGAGCTGGAGATCCCAGCCGAGGCGTGTTCCACACCACTGTTCGTAGGGAAGAAACTCAGTTTTCTGACTAGCTTTTTCTAAGAGAAGGGCTTGTGTACTTCTGCTCCACAGGACCACTGTGAGAAAATGAACTAGAGGGTGGCTCTGAAACCCTTTTCAAGTCTGTCCAAGCTTCCTGCTGTACCTGCTCCCTGCCCCCATGATCCGCCCCTCTTACGTACTCTCCTCCCACCCTGCCCTGCTCCTGGGGTCACTGGGCTCCTGCCTCTCTGCTCTCAGCCCCCACCCCCATACCTCCCAGGGTCCTGTCTTGGGCCCTTACCCCCTGTTACCTCCTGCCTTCCTATCCAGAGCCTGTGTCTCCTGCTAGCTGCACTCCCGCACACCTCAGTGTGGAGGGGGTTTGTGGGGTGAGTGGGCACATGCACAGCACGTGGCCCCTTTTGACCCCTTGCCCTCAGAGTGGTTTGTTAGCCAGCGCTAGCTGGTTGAATAAACGGCCTCAACACCCACCCAGACACCTGAGCACCACCTTGGGTCCCATGTCCACCCCATTCATCGCCACCCAGGGCCTCCAGCCCTCCTAGGGCTTGGCATGAGAGGCTGTGAGCAAGGAAACACAGCGCCAGCTATGAAAAGCTCTGGAAGGAAATGAAGGTGGAGAGCGAGGGGGAGTCAGGGCAGGCCTCCGAGGAGGGGCACCTGGGCTGAGGCCCAAATGAGACAGGGGCCTCCAAGAGAAATTAGGGTGGTGGAGGGGGCAGAGGTGGAAGGAAGGGTGAGAGCAAAGGCCTGAGGCAGGACTGGAGCGTGTGGAGCCTCAGAAGACAGTGACTGCAGGGCATGTGGGGCTGTTTTCCCTAGTGAGGGATGAAGCCCTCAGGGCTGTCCTGTACCCTGGCTGCCTGGCCCTGGCCCTAGGCTCTGCCCAGCCCCCAGTCTGCTGGCTGTGCTCTGCGCTGCAGGTGTGCAGTTGTTGTGCCGAGGCTGCCCAGAGAGCAGAGAGCGCAGCTGGCTTCCCCACTGGGTGCCGGTCTATTCCCCACTAGGTGTACCTTCGTGAAAGGGGGAGAGGCGACAATCAGGGAAAGCTTCCTGTAGGAGGGCCTGCGGGGAGAGCCAGGCAGTCTCTGTGTGGGGCAGCAGGCTCCCGAGCATGGCAGAAGGGAGGAGGTGCTCGGCCTGGAGCCAGCCCCTGCCCTCTCTCCCCCAGCTGGCCCTGAGGAACGCTCTGCGCTACTTCCCCCCGGACGTCCAGGAGCTGCTGGCCCCTGAGTTTGCCCAGGAGCTGCGACTGTATGGGCACATCTACATGTACCGATTCTGCCCTAACGTTGAAATGAGGTGAGTGCTGGTGAACACAGTGCCAGGGGCTGAGAGGAGAGGAAGCTCCTGGGAGGGCCTGTGTGCAGGTCAGGAACCTCAAAGAGTCAACAGCGGGGCTGTAGTGGAGCCCAGGCTGTCCACACTGGGAGGCTGGGAGGTGGCCATGCTGAGTTGGTGGGTGTTATGTGGGCACCTGGAGCCAAGAGCTGTGGAGCCCTCTCTGCTGTGGCCCCAAGCCTGGCTAGAAGATGGGGACCATCTCAGATGGTCCCTCTGGCCTGAACCACATATCCTGGGCAGTATACATTTCCAGAGCCAAATTGCATACCAAACCCCTTTCTGAGCATCATGTCTTGTTCTGGAGCGGGTGGGAGGGCTGCAGGGAGGCCTGGCAGTGAGGCCTCATCCCTCCCGCTCTCCATGGGGGTCTCAAGCTGTAGTGTGCACAGCACTGCTGTGGGGTGCTTGGCCTCACCTCTGGCCCAGCAGTTCTGGGGTAGGGCTGGGGAATCTGCATTTCTAAGGGTGCCCAGACCTGCTGCTTTGAGAGCCAGTGTTCTAGAATGTGCCAGGGAGCCAGACTTACCTTGAATCAACCCAGGGCATGTGGTGCAGTAAAGCAGCAACCCCGTTCCTCATTCCCACAGGTATCTCCTGGCCTGGCACCTGCTGTAGAATTGGTGCCTAGGAGAGTTTGTCAAGTGAACGAAAGAATAAATGAGTAGACTCTGCCCAGAGGGCAAGGCTTCTGGAAAGTAGGCATCAGCTCTGCTTTGCAGTCATCATCCTCCCAGGCGGAGCCTGCCACGGGGGGAAAAGGGTGGTTGGGAAGTGTGAGGCTCAAATAACCTAGGCCCTGAGAGGGTTCCACAGCACCCCACCGTGAGCTCCCTGCACGGCCTGCCCATACCTGTGTGGTCAGATGCCAGGCTGTGGCAGAGTGGGGAGCCTGTGGACTTGCTGTAGTCACCCTGGTGCTGGGCTTCCCTTCTCAGGGCCTACCCGATCAAGCAGTACCCCTGCCGGGTGAGAGCTGCTGCCGCCATCATGCACATGATCATGAACAACCTAGACCCTGCAGTGGCCCAGGTAACAACCAGGGAGACTGAGGCAGAGCACTGTGCAATAGACATGGAACATGAGACAGGCATGTTGTGGTTTTAAACTTTTAACTTGGAAATGCGTATAGATTCACAGGAAGCTGCAAAGCTAGTCCAGAGAGGTCTCCGTGCCCTCTCTCAGCTCCCCCACGGGTTACTTCTTCTGGGACTAGAGTCCCACATCAGAACCAGATATCAGCATCATTACCGCGGGATTAAGTTTCCTGATAGCCACATGAAAAAGTAAAAGGAAATTTAATACTGTGTTTCATTTATGCTAATATATCCAAAATATCATTTTAACATGTGATCAATATGAATATTATTTGTGAGATATCTCACCGTTTTTCACACTGAGTCTGAAATACATCACACGTGGAGCCTGCCCCTAAGCCTGTGGCCAGTATATTGGGTGGCATGGGCCTGACCGCATGCCCATCAATCAACTGTATCTCAGAAAGGGTAGCCTTGGTGGAGGGGGAGTCCTTGAGTTCCTTGGGGGCCATATGTTGCTGGAATTTGACCACTTTACCTAGTAGGAGAGAACATCCTCAGCCCCTCTCAAGCCTTTGACCCCAGACCTTAAGGTGAGCCCTCAGCTTAGCCACAGGCAGGGCCAGCGTTCTTGTAGCCCTTGGAGCTGTCCCAGGGCTCCTTCTGACTCCTCCCCTGCCTCTACTTTGCCCCTAAATTCCTTACCCCTCTGGGCCCAGCTGGGGGTAGTGCTGACCTTCCACTCCCTGCCTGTGCCTCTAGGGGCCCCTCCCAGGCCCTCATCTCAGGTGACACTGTGCCTTCTCCAGTTTCCCCAGGAGCTGGTGACCTATGGAGGAAATGGGCAGGTGTTCAGCAACTGGGCTCAGGTACGGGGGGCCCATGTGCCATGCCTGCATCCCACCGGCCGGGCCCTGCATTTCATCCTCTGGTCTTGCAGCCACTTACAAACCCATGGGTTGGAACTCAGGTGTCTGCCTCGCTGGCTCCTGAGGCTCTAGCACTGCGGATGACTTGAGGATGTTTCAGGCAGCAGGGGTCCAGGGTGCTGCTGGCTGCACCAAGAGCCTCTAGGGCATAGCAGAGACCTGGGGGCCCGCTGAGGCCTACAGGAGCTCTCTGGGCCTGGGCAGTGGCTTGGGGGCCCAGTGTGGAGCACCATTTCCACTGACAGAGCGCCACACTGTGCTGTTCCTCCAGTTCTGGCTGACCATGTCCTACTTGTCAAAGATGACAGAGGAGCAGACTCTGGTCATGTACAGCGGGCACCCGCTAGGCCTCTTCCCCAGCAGCCCGAATGCCCCACGGCTGGTCATCACCAACGGGATGGTGGGTCCCCAGGCAGCTGGCATGGTACCTGCCAGCTTTGGGGGAGGCTGCGGGGGGAGGGAGGAGGTTCAGGTCCCCTAACTGCACCCCCACCCCTCATCCGCTGCCTGCCCCCGTCCCTCTTTTCCAGGTCATCCCTAACTACTCCTCCAGGACAGAGTATGAGAAGCTCTTTGCCTTGGGGGTGACGATGTAAGTTGCCGTTTCAGTCTTCATGCATTGTTATAAAGCAATGTGGTGCTATTAAGTACAATTTCAGAAAAACAGGCACAATGGCAGCAGTGTAACAGTAGTTTTATGTATGTGCCTTAAATTTTAATATAGTTGAACATGAAATTTTGGATCCTGTCCTTTCACAACACTTTATTATGAACAATTTCAATCATGCAGATGATTGGCAGATTTTACGGTGAACATTACCGAAATTCTGTGATTAATGTTCTACTGGACTCATATCACATGGCCATCTCTCTGTCCCCCTATCTATCTACCCACTTAGCTTATTTCTGATGCAAATTTTACTAACTGGAATTCAGTATTTGCTCGTAGTTTTATTTCTTTTGGAGAGAAACCTACGTGTACGGAGATGCATGTATCCATATACTCCCTGTGACACCCTGACAGATAGCGCCCCTGTGCAGCCCAAGCCCCGCATGGCACAGGAGGCCACTGTTGCCCCAGAGAGCTTCCTCACTTCCTGGTTAAGTGTTAACTTTCTTGTGTGATAAAGTTAGTGCGTGCTCCACATGGAAAACTACTTTGTCAAGCATTGTTAAACGGAAGGCGCCACAGCAGAAGGAAATCCCTCCCCAGTGAATGGCGCCTTTTGTATCATTATAAACATTTTCTGTGCACGTGGACTTACAGCTTAGGTGGCTGAGTCTTTGTAGGCCGCCTCTGTACCTTGCATTTATCCCTTCAACAATAAAACTTGTTCATGCAGGAAACCTGGGTCTGACATATTCTTGCTTTACCTGCAGTGTTCAATGGCACTGTAGTTTATTTAACCCAGTGCTTCCTAATTTGGACTGTTTCCAGTTCCTTGGGATTATAAGTGATGCTGCAGTGAATGTCCTGATCTGTATATCTTTGTGGACCTCTGGGAGTGTCGCTGTAGGATAATAACCTTGTAAATGTGGTCAAATCTGTAGTGCTAAGAGCCAATTAACCAGTCCTCAGGGTAATACTTCATAATCATAATAGTGTCCACAACATCTTGCTCCAGGATTTATGTGCAGGAGATGCCACTGCATTTAGATGTCTACACATAACAGGTACAATGAACACTGTCTAGGTGACAGGCACACTTACAGCCATGGACTCAGACATTACAAAGATGATTCATGTAACCAAAAGCATTCATACTCCCACAATACTTTAAAGCAGTGGTTCTCAACCTTCCTAATGCTGTGACCCTTTAATACAGTTCCTTGTGTTGTGGCGAACCCCAACTATAAAATTATTTTTCTTGCTATTATAATTTTGTTACTGTTATGAATCGTAATGTAAATATCTGATATGCAGGATGGTCTTAGGCAACCCCTGTGAAAGGGTCGTTCGACTCCCAAACGGGTCACAACCCACAGGTTGAGAAATGCTGCTTTAAAGTAAAAAAAAGTCTACACATCTTCTGAAATAGGTGCCCTTATTAACCTATTTGGTGGAGGAAAAATCGAGGCTTAGAAACCCAGTTACGTCTTCTGTTGGCTATAGTGGTAGAAGTTCTTAGAGTTGTTGTTGTTATTATTATTAGGCCTGAAACCTCTTCTGTGCTGGTGGAAGCAGCACTGGAGGCAGAGGGATGGCGTCCACATCCTGGCCACTGCTTCCTGCCTGTGACCTTGGGCGGCCACCATGTTCCTCATAGATTTGAGATTAAAATCTACCCAGGGTGGAGCTGCAGGAGCCAAGCCTGGTCCAGCTGCAGCATCTTGGATGTTGTAAAGAGGCTGATTAAAGAAAAGAAATGAATAGTCAGCAGAGATGGGGAAATGTTTAAATGTATCACTAGTCTGCGAAATATTAGTTAAAGCAAAGCCTTTTCACGATCAGGTCACTATAAGGCTGATAAAAATGAAAATACAGATAACACCCAGTGCTGGTGAGGACATGGGGAAACTAGGCGGTGGCAGGTTGTTGGTGGGCGTCTGAGTCACAAGCCAGGCTGGGTGTCTAAGAGGATGGCCGTGTGGCAATGCATGCCAGAATTTCACCGGTATAAACCTTTGACACCATAGTTTTATATCCAAGAATTGTCTTGGGAGCAGCATGCAGCATATCAATTGGGCATAAAGGATCTGAGTCAGTTCCCAGCCCTGCCACATGTCTCTATATAACCTTGGAACGCAGGTCTTGTCTGTATGGAGGGAATATTAATACTAAATAATTCCTGTCTCAGAGTTGTGTGAGAATCAATGAATTGAGAAAGGTAAAAGCCTCAGCATAGTGACACAAAAGGAGCCCTTAGTGCTTAGTGGATGTGGGCCCTGCCAGCAAGCATGCTCCATTGGGGTGTGTGTGTGGGGAGGGGGAGTTAACTGCCATCCTGGTGGGTTCTAATGGTTCTCACCAGGCTTCCAGGGTGGAGATTTATTATGTTAGTATTACTCTCTTATGGTGTGTAATAGTCACACAATCTTTCAAGATAAGAGGATGTACCCCCATTTTTAAGAAGAAGAAACAGAGGTTCTGAGTGGTCAAGGGCCTAGCTTGTGTTATGGGATAAGCTTGGTATTCAGGCACACGTCCCTGAGGATCCAGAGTGGAGGGAAGAGGGAAGGGATTGGGGAAAGTCTCTGCGAGGCAGGAGCCCAGTGGAAAAGACAGATGAACTTGAAATTTACAAAGAAGAAAAACAAGTGGCAGTAAGCCCTGGAGAGTGTCCTAGTCCTCACAGAAGGCAGAGAAAAATGCCACATTTTCCCTAGCACATCATCAAATCGTAAAGTAGTTGATAGATATCAAGTGATGAGAGAAAGCATGCTCATGCACTGCTGGTGACAGTGGCTGTGGAATTTGATGCTATCTATCAATATTTAAAATGTTTGTACCCTAGGACCTAGTAGTTACCCTCCCTGGTTTCTGCCCTGGAGGGTGTGGCCTGCAGGCTCATGAGGTACCAGGAGACTGCTCACTACAGCACTGTTCACATTGCACAATCAGAGCCAGCCCCCTTTTCCACAGGAGGGCAGAGAATGTCCATGGCTTTGAAGCCATGAGTCCATACTGTGAAGCCTTGAGAAGGAGCAAGCAGGGTCGGTGTTGTGCTGATGTAGAAAGGACCCCACAGGTGTTATGTGGGGAGAAAAACAATGTGTAGAAATAACACCTATAGAATGAGGCCATTTATGTAAATAGTAATAATAGTAACCTCCAGGCAGAACCACACCTTGGAGTGTCATTCAGGGAGGTCTCACTATAGCAAAGTGCAGAGCTCGGAAATGTCTGTCTCAATGGGCCCTAACAAGCGTGTACCCTCTGCCGCCACCACCAGGTCTCATTCAGCCCCACCCTGCCTCCCTGCAGCTCCCAAGCCTTCTTCCCAGGGGACAACTCCTCAAAGCCCATTGTCTTGGGTCCTCAGTGCCCTGACCCTTCCTCAGCCCCATGGCTGGGCTCTGTCCTTGGGGGGCTTCATCACTGCCCTCTTCTCCTCTTGGTGGTCATCTCGGAGGCTTCAGGGTTCAGCCACTGGCAATATGGTAGCTGGAACATTCTTGTCTGTGCTGTTGCCTGGGCCTGGGCTGGTAACATGGACAGGCTGGGTCATGTTCAGTTGTCCATATGGCCAAAGAGTCTCCTAAGTGATTTTTAACCAATTATACCAGTTTTTAAGAAAATAAAATCTGTTAAATGTCTGGGAGGTCAGAGAGGACCAGAAAAGGGGGACGGTAACCTTATTATGTTCTTTTTTAAAAGAGGAAAACATATGAATGCTTTTTGGGGTCGTTAAAAATTAATTTTAAACCTGGGGGGGCTGGGAGGAGCTGAGCCTGGCACTGGCTTAGTCCAGGCTTGGCTTTCCTCTCCATGGTCAGATACGGCCAGATGACAGCAGGCAGCTACTGCTACATCGGTCCTCAAGGAATCGTCCATGGCACTGTGGTGAGAGATGGGGCCAGGCCTGGCTGTGGGTAGGGCTGGTGCAGGGGTGTGGGGATGTGTGGAATGGTGCCGGAGGGGAATGGGAAGCAAGGGCCCTGCTGCCTCTCTCTGCAGCTCACCGTGTTGAATGCTGCTCGCCGGTACCTGGGCCTCGAGGACTTGGCTGGGAAGGTCTTTGTCACCTCTGGACTTGGTGGAATGAGTGGGGCTCAGGCTAAGGCCGCAGTCATCGTGGGGTGCATCGGCGTGATAGCAGAGGTGAGCTGTCTAGAGCCCCTGGTCTCCGTCCTTGCCACCTCCCTCCCTTCTTTCCTCCCTGCAGGGCTGCTCACGCCTGGAGCATCCCTCTTCCTGTCTCCTCCAGCCCACCCTCACCTCCACAAAGTCTTCCTCCATCTCATTGTGGGTGCCTAGCGCAGTGTACACTTCCTTCCTCCAAAGTGCCTGTCACCTCTATGCTCTGTGCCTGTTGGCAGCTGGGTGACCCCCAGGCTCATGGTCCCAGGTGGATAAAGCCGCCCTTGAGAAGCGCCACAAGCAAGGCTGGCTGATGGAAGTGGCTGACAGTTTGGACCATTGCATCGAAAGACTCAGGTACAGCTGCACACTCAGCAGACGCCTGAGCCCTGAGTCCTGAGCCCTGAGCCCTGGAAGTGTGAGGCTGACATCTGGCAGCAGGTGGGCGCCGCTTCTAGGGCCCTCATCCTGGCTGGTCTTAACACCCTGCTTCTTGCTGCCTGTTACTGTGTAGACAGCCCCAGGCTTGTGTCCTGGCTGCTCAGACACCTGGCTCTAACGGGTTCTGGACAGTCCCTTGGTATTTCCACGGTTGGCCACAGTTCTGTGAAGCACGTGTCTTGTTTCTCTTACCATGTGCATTGTAAGGGCGAGACGTGGGAGGTGCCCCACCCTGTTGGGGACAGCAAGACTGAAGGGGGTGTGTCCTGCCTGCTGGGGTCACAGAAGCAGGTCTCACGCCCCCTTTGCTGCTGGGTGTGTGTGGGTGTCAGGGCAGCATCTCTGCTCCCGGTAAAGTCTTCAGAGGTATTTTAGTGGAATGGTGGGAAGACTGCCCTGGGGGCCACTGCACAGATACCATTTTTGAAGTATCCCGTCAATGTACTGTGAAGAGCAGAGTTCTATTTGGTAAGACACATCAGCTCAGTGGCACCCACCCTGGCCATGACCACAAGGGCTGAGAATGTAAACAAAACCTCAGAAATGATATGGTGAACTTCCAACTATCCCTGGTATCCAGAATGGATACGTTTCATAGATCTAAGATACCATTTTGACCACATTGAATCCCATTGAAAACTCTCAGATAACTGTCCAGCAATTATAAAAGAGATTATGGTGTGGCTCTGAAGGGCTGTGCCTGATATAACACCTGTTCCCGTTCAGACCGCTTAGGTTTCTGAGCATGTGCCCACCCACACTCGCCCAGGTACACACATGCACACATGCTCTTACCACACCTGCACACTTGGGCATGAACACACACACGTGACACACACATGCACATATAGTCCCCCCACGCACACACACACTCAAGTCAGTTGAACAAGTTCCTGGTGCAGAATGTCTGCAGCACTCCCACAGCCTGGGTGAGGCAGATGCAGCTGGGCATGGGGTGAGCCTTGCAGGGCACACAGTCCCCAAAGGGCCTTGTGCTGGGATTCCCTCCTGTTTCCTCAACAAGTCATGCTTCGGGCCCCTCAGCTGCCTAGGCCCGTTTGTCCTTCCCTGAGTCCTTCCCTCGCACACCTGCGAGAGAGGAGGCGCCAAGTAGCCCAGCACGTCTGCGGGTTCTGCCTCCCTAAGGCCCGCACCACACGTCCACTCACTGCTGTGTTTGGTGCCTCCACCCTCCGCAAGGCCTAGTCAGATCTGTTGTTCCCCCAAATATGCTTTAATTTTTCTCATCCTTCTATTTTCCAAGTAATTTTTGGAGTCATCCTTAGTGAATCCTGTAACTTTAGGACCAGTTTGAGTGGATTCTCTACAGGTGTCTGTTAGAGTTCTGGCAGCCAGGGCCCAAGAGTTGTCACAGCTGCTGCCTTAGTTTCCTCCTCTGGGGCATTCAAGCCTGAGATTTCCCTTTACTATTTTGTGCCTTGAGCAGAAAGAAAGGCCCCAAGGGGATGCCCTCGTGACCCAGGCCTCACAGGCCCCTCCCTCTCACAGACGCTCCGGTGCCACCAGGGTCTGCTGTGTGTTATCAGCCCTGTGCCCCTGTGTGGGGGGGTGCAGGGGGCCAGCTGTGGGCACATGTGGTGGGGGGCATCTGTTTTGTTCTCGTGTTCCTCTAGGGAAGCAAGGAAAAAGAAGGAGGTGCTCAGCCTTGGTTATCATGGCAATGTGGTGGAGCTTTGGTGAGTAGGGCGGGAGTTAACAGCCTTGGGGTCCCCAGGGGAGCCCCCTACCCCAGCACAGGCCCCACCTTGGCAGCCCACATCCTCCCCCAAGCTCTGCCTGGTCTGCAGCCTTCCTGCCAGTGTCCTCTCCAGGGGAAGCAGATCCTACTCAGACCCTTCCTGCTGGACGTGAGGGTGGGAAATGGGTTGCAATCCCTCTAGGCTGGCCCTAGACTCAGGCCCAGGCCATGCTGCCTGCACTGACTACCCCAAGTCTTCCCCAGGGAACGCCTGGTCCATGTATTGGACACAACAGGGGAGCTCTTGGTGGACCTGGGGTCTGACCAGACATCCTGCCACAACCCGTTCAACGGTGGCTACTACCCTGTGCAGCTCAGCTTCACTGACGCCCAGAGCCTCATGGCCTCTGACCCTGCTGCGTTCAAGGGCCTGGTTCAGGAAAGGTAATGCAGGCCCGGGCTGAGGCAGCAGGTGCGTTTGGCCTGGGCAGTCCACCTGTTAAGCAGTGTGGTCTGGAACAAGACCTTCACCTTTCTGAGCCTCTGCCTCCTCCTGCCAGCGGGGTCATGACACACACAGCTCATAGGAATGCCAGAGGTAAACTGGAATGACACGTGCAGAACACCTGGTGCCACATCTGACACTCACTGGCACCAAATCAATGCCAGGGCACATGCGTTGCCCTCTCTGGCCCTGTCTCCCCGGGGCCTGGCAGGCTTGGGGACCAACAAATGCTTGTTTGGCTGCCAGCTGGGCCTTGAAGGGTGTGGAGGGCTTAAACAGACGACAGGGAATAGGGGACATTCCCAGACAGGTGGCTTGGTGGGGGGGGATAAGGATGCAGAGCCAGACCCCAGGAGCTGGGGGCTCTCTAGGCCACAGCACTGGAAGTCGGCAGCCAGCTTAGGGGTGGGCTGGGGCTGTAGGGGGAGGCTCTGGGAACCTTACAGTGGAGGGCTGACCCTTCTGCTTGTTGCAGCCTGAGGAGGCATGTCTCAGCCATCAACAGGCTGGCCAAAGAGAACTTCTTCTTTTGGGACTACGGCAATGCCTTCCTCTTGGAGGCCCAGAGAGCAGGTAGATGAGAGGAGGTGAGGCTGGGCAAGGGGCCCTGGGCTGTCACTGTCCTGGGCTCCAGGCTCACCGGGCAAGCTCCCCCTCCTACCTCACTCAGAGGCTCGGTCACAGGTCCTTCAGTAGGTGATCCTGGGAGGCTTCCTGTGCCTCTGCTCAGGCCTCTGGGATTGGCCCATCTGGGCCTCAGTTTCCCCATGTTCTTTAAGAACATAAAGTGCCATAGAGAGAGCAAGTACAGTGCTGGGGTGGGAGTCCCATGCCAAAAACTTCAGCTTTCCATTTCTGGGATGGAAACTTCTTCCTGTAAACTGGGTGTTTCCTTCACGGAGTATGAAGTTCAAAAGGCCAACAGTGTCCCGCCTGCTGGAAGGCTCTCCCCACCGCCTGCCCTCTCCCTGGAGAGGGCCCACTCTGGCAACAGTGCACCCAGGCAAGCGTGTTCATCCTGCACCCCAGACCCATAAAAGGCCAGTCATGTGCTGCCCCTGCTTTTTCTCTTGATTTACTTTAAGCCCTTTCAGACCCTTCTCAGACTCTGCATTTAAATCACGACTGGGGTGGCCATGGATATCCTGCCTGGGGGGTGGTGACTGTCTAGGGATGTGCCCACAGGAGCAGACGTGGGGAAGAAAGGCGCCAGTAAGACGGAGTTCCGCTACCCCTCATATGTCCAGCACATCATGGGGTGAGTGATGGGTGGCACCTAGTACAATGACCCTTCTCAGGGCCTGGGGCCTGGACACTCAGGCTAGAAAAGCTTCAGCCTCTGACCACCCCTGAGGTCATGCACTGAGATCAGCATGGCCTTGGGAATCTCTCCCATAAACATGCAGATGGGGGGACTGCAAGTCCTCAGGAGAGGGCAGGCTGGGCCTGTGCAGAGGCCGAGGTCCCTTACTTTCTGGTCACACCACAACCCTAAATGGTGTGTCAAGCAGATGGCTGACAGCTTCATCATGAAGACCAAGACCTGCTGTGACCCTGAAATCCATGGGCTTATCTGGCCCTGAGGGACAGGTCTGGGGACGCCTGCAGCCCAGGGCAAGTTGGGGAGCTAGGCAGGAACCTTAGAGGTGAGTGGGCTGAGATGAGAAGTCTGGGCTTTCTGCTGTGGGCTGGGAGAGAACATCATGCTACCTGTGGAAGACTTGCCAGTCCTCACTGGACAAAGGTGGGACCTGAGAAGGCTGGAGGTGAGGAAAGTGGATGTCACTTTACACTGTCAGGTCCACTGGGAGTGCATAGGCAGAGCCGGGAGAGCGCTGGTACTGCCCCAGACATGGGGGGCCGCTATCTCCCTCTAGGAGGGGAGTGAGGGGAGCCCACAAGGGAGGTACCCAGCCGGCCTGGTACATGCAGGAGCCTGGGGAGGGAAGCATGAGGTTCCCCCATGAGATCTCCCCCAGCCACAAGAGCCTGGTCATCTGGGGATGAGTTTATCCAAGGTGAATTCACAAAGGCCAGGTCCCCACATTCATTCTTTTCTCACAGCTACTTAGATGACTTAATTTTCATGTGGCCTTTGTAACAGTAGTTGGAGATCTCTGCTTGCCCAGGTCTGCACCTAAGCTGGCGATGGTGTGGTGGAAAGTGGCCAGAGACCTGGGGTGCTGCGGGGAGGGCGGAGTCAGGGCTTCTGAAGCTCCCTATCCAAGTTCAGTTCTGGACCCTGACACCTGCCTCCCTGGGCACGCCCCCCTACTGCAGCCCTGTCCTGAGCCAGTGGCTGGTTGGCCTGGGAAGCCCCATATGAGGAGGCATTTTGTCGTTGCAGGGACATATTCTCCCAGGGATTTGGGCCTTTCCGCTGGGTGTGTACATCGAGGGACCCCGAGGACCTGGCTGTCACAGACCAGCTGGTCATGTCTGTGCTGGAGGAGGCCATTGCTGATGGAGGTGACACTGCTGGGTAGGGGTTGCTTGTGTGTAGGGGGTCCCCTAAAGCTCCTGCCTCCCAGAGATTGCCTGACTGACAGCTGGTGGCAGATTCTGGGTGTCACCCCAGGCCTTATTGGCTTTTGTGAGCCAGAATAGGCTCACATTCTGAGTATTCGAAGTACAGCCCTCTGCTGTGCTGAGCCTCTGCCCTCCAGAGCTGTTCTGGGCTCTGCCAGTCAGGACCCTCAAGTTGCAAGTGACAGAAAGCCACTCAAAGTGGCTGAAGTAGAAAGGGCTTCAGGGTGGGTAGCTGGGCAGTGATGGCTGGACCCACAGGGCAGCCCCCACCATACCACAGCCCTGCTCTGGCCCCGCTTCTTCCCTGGACGTGGCTCAGGTTTGGGCCTATCAAAGGGGGCTTTGGTGAGGATGCCACCCCCACACTAGGCTCTGTTGGCCCCACATCTGCAAGATCCACCCAGGTTTCCATTGTGTCAGGGACCCCACATCTGCCTTAAGCTCTGCTCTCTGTTCTGCCTCTTTGACTTGGGTGACTGTGACCTTTCCATCTCGGCATGCCCTGTGAACCATAATCTGTTCTCGTTGAGTGGATTTGATGTCCTTGTTCATGTGGAGATGAGAAGGCAGTTATTTTATGAAACTTCCTCAGTTGTTGGAGTCTCACCCCTGTTTCTCTGCAGCATTCCTGCAGGCTCAGGTGGGCTTCTCTGCACAGGTGGTCAGCCTTTGCTAACCCTGCTGCCAGTTTCTCGGTTTGGTGGGCTGGGCAAGGGGTCCAGGTTCCACGGATCCACCTATGTGGGAGGAGACTGGCAGGGACCTGAGTGGAGTGGGGCAGGAAAGGGGAGCATGGGTCTTCTCTTGGGACTCTGGTGCGATGTCGCTGCTGTGGTGGTGAGGACAGCTGTACAGCTCTCAGAAGGCAGCTGGGAGGTGTTTGACAACCAGCCCTCCAGAAGGCAGCCCTCAACTGTTTGCCAATGGCTGTGGTATAAATACTCCCAGCTGGGATGATTCAAGCCTGGACTGTGACCTGCCTCCACATGGACAGCAGCACATGGTCCCATCACGTTTCCAGCAGCATAACAGGAGCAGATGCATTGAGAGCATAGATCCTATCAAAGGACAGTAAAGTGCAGGCAGTGAGGAGACTTGAGTGTTACCTTCATTTTTAATATAATCATTTCGACATTAAGTCCATTTAATTAATGTTGTAATGATATCTGTATTAACCACTGGCTCCCACAATGCTGGAAAAATTGCCAGCCTGCTCTCGCAAGTTGGTCCAAGCTGGCTCCCCGTGCACTCCACACCTTCTGTGTGAGGCCGACTGGCCTGATCCCAAGATGCCAAGCTTACTCCCACCTCAGGGCCTTGCTCTGGGTGCTTGCTTTGCCTAGAGCTCTGTTCCCTGAGAGCTGCATGTCGCTGGTTCCTTCTTAGCATTTAGGACTCAGCTTGATTGTGAGCTCCGTGGAGAGCCCATGGTCACCCTAACACACATCCTAGTAACCACCTCATCACACACTCTTCTTGCCTTCATGGCCCAGCAGAGTTTGTCCCTGGTGCTCAGCAAAGTGTCTGGTAGACAGTGGGCAGTGAGTAGCTGTTTGCTAAGGGAGGAGTGTGTCAGGTGGCAGACTGCACAAGTCCATGGATTAACTCACTCTGTCATCCGCACTGGTGGCTCTCAAAATCAGAAAGGCCTGTGGGGTGGAGCTGGGCCCCCAACCCTGCATCTTGGCTCCAGAGGTGGGTGCAGAGCAGGTGTCTGTGGCCTGGACACCCCTCCCTTCTCTCCTGCAGTGAAGGCATCTGTAAAGCTACAGTATCTGGACAACATCCGCTGGATCCGGGAGGCTGCCAAGCACCAGCTGGTGAGGGTTCGGGCATGGGGGAGGCAAAGGAGGGCTGTAGGCCCTGGGGGATGAGCCATCAGAAGACTGCTCAGAGGTGAGGTCTCTGCCCCACCCAGCCTTAGCTCGCCATGCCCTGGGAGGGTGCAGACACCGGACCCTCGTGTTGGCTGCAGCAGCCCCTGGTGGCCACACTTGGAGAGGCGGCAGCAGCCGCGTTGCTCTAGGGCTGACAGAGAAAGACACCCAGGGCCTTTGAAAAGGGGACCCAGGTGAGGATGTGGGGAAACTGGACCCCTGTACATTACTGGGGAAAATGTGAAGTGGTAGAGCTGCTGTGGAAAAACAGTATGAAGTTTCCTGAAAAATAGAGTTGCCCTACGATGCAGTGATTCCGCTTCTGGATGAACATCCAGATGAGTTGGGTCAGGGACACACATGTGCACAGCAGCAATAGTCACAACAGCCAAAATATGCACAAGTGGCCATCACTGGTAAAGCAGGTAACACATGTGCTACACACAGCCTTAGAAAGGAAAGAAATTCTGATACCTGCCACAACACAGGTGGACCTTAAGGTCCCTTTGCTGAGTGGCGTAAGGCAGATATAAAAGGCTGAATAGTGATTGATCACATGCGGCCCCCGCAGCAGTCACATTTGTTGAGTCAGAGGACAGAGTGGTGGGAGCAGGGCTGGGGAGGGAGGTGGATGAGGTGAAGGTTGCACAACTTTATGATTTTACTTAATACCAGTGAAACTATGAACTTCAAAATGGTTAAAATTGTAAATTTGATGTGTATTTTACCACGGTAAAAAATGGGGGGATGGCCTGGGGCTCTGGGGCAATGATCAGGCTTGGTCAGATGGTTCTTCATCCCGTTACTCAATACACAGAGGTGGCTGGCCGGGACAGGAACTTGGGCTCTGGAGCCGGACACCTGGGCCCAGCCAGCTCTGCCACGTTCTCAGCTGTGTGACCTGGGGTGAGTGACTCAGGCTCTCTGAGCCTACACACTCATCTGCAGCGTGGAGACAGTGGAGGTAGCTCTTGCAGCCCTCTAGGCTTCCCTGTGCATAAGTTGCTGAGCCAGGGGCTGAGGAAACAGATAGATCCCGACCCAATTCTGTGAGTGGGTGTGGTGGACTCCAAGCAAGGTGATGCGGGCAGAGGCTGCCTCATACAGAGTGGCCAGAAGTGTCTGACATGTGCATCAGGTCTACATGTGAGAGGAAGGCCACTATGTGACGACCGGGGTAGGCAGAGGGACCAGCCCGTGGGAGCAGACCAGGTGTACTGAGAACAGAACAAAAAAAAGTCGGCATTGGGTTCACATACCTTTGGCCGTGCACTGTGTCTGGACAAGGGTCTCATGGCCAGCGGGGGACTGCCCACTTTCCTGGGCCGGCTCTTCCTTGTGCAGTGGTTTGCATTTGCGTTTCAGCCACAAGACCAGGTGCCAACAACCCATCTGTGATGGTGGTGAGTTGGAGACACCAAACCCAGGACGTTAGGGCCTGCAGGGCTGAGGCTGCAGGCAGAATGTGAGCGGGTGAGCGTGGAGAAGAGTGGGGAAGACAGGGTGAGCCTGAGGCAGGGCACCAGCCAACCGAGAAGGCAGCGTCACCAGGGCTCAGGACACTGCCACCGGAGCCCGCCTTGCAACTATGCAGTGATCGTGCTCATCATGTTGCTCTTCATCTTTTCCTTTTCTAGTCTTTTTTTAGGATTGTTTCAGATTCATTTAGGGTACAAAGAACTAGGTTACACTGTTTGCATTTGTTAGGTAAAGTCTCTCTTTTAATTGTATCCTGCCCCCTAAAAGGTGCGCCATACACAGTGACCCCCATCCTCTTTCCTTTTCCCCTCTCCTCTCTCCCTTGTTCCCCCACTCCCCTACTCTGAATTGATTTGAGGTTTCTCTTACGTAGGTGTGTAATAGATCATCTACTGACTTCATATCAGAATAGAGTACATTGGATTCTCACTTCTCCCTTCTTGTGATACTTTGCTAAGAAGAATGTGTTCCACCTCTATCCAGGTTAATACAAAAGACGTCAAGTCTCCATCTTTTTAAATGGCTGAATAGTATTCCATGATGTATGGACACCACAGCTTGTTAGTCCATTCCTGGGTTGCTGGGCATTTAGGTTGTTTCCATATTTTGGTGATTGTAAATTGAGCTGTGATAAACAGTGTGATGCAAATGTCCTTAAGACAAAAATGGTATATTACTCTTCATCTTATGATTGGTGATTGCAGAAGGTTGTCTTTTTTAAAGATTTGATTTAATATTTTTAATGTACACTCTCAATAAAATGGGCAATCCTGCATCAGTTCCTCCCAGTGTATTTTTTAAGGATCCAAGAAATCTGAAAATCTTTGCAGGACTGATCTATACTGATAGTTTTTCCAAAAAAGGATTTGAGGCAGCTGGTGTGAGTGAAATAAGGCTGTTCACTAGACACCCACAAGGAAGGAGGAAGCGAGTAAGCCCACTGTCCCGGCCCCACCGAGCACCTTCAGCAGGTGTGAGGCCGCCTCCATGGCCCTGCCATGTGCTCCGGACTTGCTCACCAGCAGCTGGGCAGGACACCTGCATCTTCTTTGGAGAACCAGAGTTTCTCAGCCTCAGCGCTCTTGACATTTGGGCTGGATACTTTTTATTAAATTGTGGTAAAATACACACAACCAAAATTTACCATCTTAACCACTTGGCATTAAGTGCATTCACAGCACTGTGCAACCATCACCCCAAACAAGCTCTGTCCTCATTAACCCCTACTTCTGATACTCCTTTCCTGAGACCCTGGTGACCAGCATTCTACTTTTTGTCTCTGGGAATTTGACTGCTCTGGGGACCTCATCAAAGGGCAATCACACAAAATTTGTCCCTTCATGCCTGTCTTATTTATTGGCATTTCACTCTTGGCATAGTGTCCTCAAAATGTTATGGTGCGCGAGAGGAGACCACCAGACAAACTGAAATAGCCAATAGGAGTCCTTTTATTTGAGACTGGCCAGCCAGCTATCCTCTGACATAAAATCAGAAGGGGCAGCAGCATCCAGCCTGAAGACAGAGTTTATATAGGTCAACTTAAGGAGCTGAAAATAGCGAGCCGAGCAAGCAAGCTCCTGGGTTTCACAATCCGGTGTATACAGAAGCAGTTTTGTGGCACTTGCAGTTATTGTTAGCTAAGCAAAAATATTTTAAGAACAAGAACTATAAGGTTAGTAGGCCTCACCCTGTTTTCCCAATCCTTGCCCCATACCTCACCCTTCTTATTACTTGCTGTTCACTTCCTTCTTCAAGAGAAGAGAAGTGGGGGGTCATTGTTGGAGTACGGTGTGTCTCCCCTTAGGGCCTCAGCAGTTCATCTGTGTTGTGACAGGTGTCAGAATCTCCTTCCTTTCTAAGGCTGGAGGACATTCCAGTTGTATCTGTGCAGTACATATTTGTCCATTTAATCAGTGATGGACACAGGGTTGCATCCACCTTTTGGCTGCTGTGATCAATACTGTTGTGACTGCATGTATGCAAATAACTTTTCAGATCTCTGAGTGCTGGATGATTCTTTGTGGCAAAGGCACTGTAAAATGTTTAGCGGCATTTCTGTCCAGGCCAGCAGCACCCAAAAATGTCTCCAGTCATTGCTGAATGTCCACTTGGTTGAGGGCCACAGGGATAAACAGTGACTCATTTGGTTTGCTGACGTTTTGTCCCTTGAAACAAGTGTGGTGGCCATCAGAAGGGGCCTGTGGCCTGATGGCTGAGCGCCTGGGAGCCTAGGACATGGCCCAGCCTGTGGGCAGGTGCTCAGCTGCTCAGGGTCTGGCTCCCTCTCCTCTTCTGTCAAATGGAGCATGTAAGGAGGGTGACAGCACCTCCCTCCCGAGATCACGGTTTAGGGCCGTGCTGAGAGCTCAGAGCTAGGGATGCTGCTATCATTGTGCTTGAAAGGACTGGAGGAGGAGTGATGCCTGGAACAGGTCCTTGGAGCATGAGAGTCAGGGCCTCCCAGGTCCCCTGGGCATGAGCCCTTGGGTGATGGGTCATGGCAGCGTCTGGAGGCCCAGACTGTGTGGACACACAGGGCCTGTGTGGCTGTCTGGTGGCTGGACGTGAGGGCTCGTCCCAGGGTACAGACTTTATTGCTACCAGCACCTCAGGGGTCCTCTGTGACCTTCTTGGAAGGGCCTCAGGCCATGTCTCCCCACATCTCATGGCCCTGATGCCCTGACTCTGCTGGCTGAGGCTCCTCCCGCCCTCCCCTCTGCAGGTGGTGGGTTCCCAGGCAAGGATCCTGTACTCGGACCAGAAGGGCCGTGTGGCCATCGCAGTAGCCATTAACCAGGCCATTGCCCGAGGGAAGATCAAGGTGAGATGCTGTACAGGGAGCCTCCCTGAGGCTGCTCCTATCACTTCCCGCAGGCCTGGCTTGGGGGCTTCAGCCCCTGCCTTCCTGGAGAGGCCCCACTGTTGGGCCTTAGCAGTGGGGTGTATAGGAGCAGCAGCTCAGCCCTCTCCTGGCCAAGCCCCAAACTGCCACCTTTTTAGGGAAACCTTATCTCCCTGTCCCTGGGCCCAGATGGGCAAAAGGGCTCAGAGATGAGCCCTCTTTAGGCCCAGCTGTGCTGGGGGAGGTGGGTGTGATGTGTCAGGGAGGGATGAGGGAGGGAACAGGGAGGGAGGGTAGAGGGCCACCTCCTCCTGGGCTGGCTGTGTGTGTGTCAGTGTAGGGGTGGGTAACTGGGGACAGGAGTCCTCAAACCCAGAACCTGGGCCCTGCTGTGTGACCTGGAGCAGTTGGGTGCCCTCTCTTAGCCTCACTGTCCTTCTATGAAAAGAGAATAATGTTAAAATCTCAAAGTGTGGCTTGGCGCCCATAGCTCAGTGAGTAGGGAACCGGCCACATATACTGAAGTTGGTGAGTTCGAGCCCGGCCGAGGCCTGCTAAACAACAAGGACAACTGCAACCAAAAAATAGCTGTGTGTTGTGGCAGGTTCCTGTAGTTCCAGCTACTCGGGAGGCTGAGGCAAGAGAGTCACTTAAGCCCAAGAGTTTGAAGTTGCTGTCAGCTGTGACACTAACCGCACTCTACCAAGGGCGACATAATGAGACTCTGTCTCAAAAAACAAAACAAAACAAAACCTCAAAGTGAGTGTGAGGACTAAATGAGTTGGTGTCTACAAAAGCGATTTCACACACCTTTATGGGTTTTCAAACCATGTCAAACTTTCCCAGGCTTTGCCTGTTTCTCTCTGAATCATCCCCGCCAGCACCTGAGGAAACAGAATACCCAGCACGCTTGCAGGGGGGCAGGAGCGCTTCCACTCCTCTTTCTGTTGGCTAACACCACAGAGGGGTCTTGTCGGCATGTCTTTCTGGGAGTGCCAAGAATATTAACGATCAGACATAAAAGAGCAATCAAGAGATATGTGTGAAAACCATCTTTGTGGCAGTATCTGGCGGAGTGGCACTGGACACAAGGACCTAGCCCCAGCCCTTCTCAGGGAGCATATCCCAGAGGCCCTCTGCATATGAGGGCTGTGCTCCAAGTTCACTTGCACCAGGCCAGCAGAGAGGTAGTCGTTTTAACTCCTCATGCATCCACTGGGCAATGCTGATTGCCTGAGGCTGAGTCCCTCCTCTGTGCCACATGTCTTGAGCACCAGGGACACAGCAGAGAACAAGACAGACACTGCCCCCGGTGCAGCGTCAGCAGACTGTGGGTGCATGGTGGAGGCACACTGGAGAGTTGCAGACAGTGACGAGCTTCTTTACATAGTGGTCACACAGGCCTCTCTGAGTTGCTGATACTGAGCTGCGACTCAGTGTCTAGAAAATGCCAGAATCCAGGGGGGAAGTCTGTTTCACTGCCAAGGTGAAGATGTGGGAACAACCGTTCAAGGAGGGGAGGGCCTCTTAATTCAGGGCCAGTGGGGCTTCCCCGCCTTGTGGATTTAGGACACGATGGGTGGGTGCCCACTATGAGTCGAGGAGCATCTGTGTTTGACACATGCTCGCCCACCGAGTCTCTCCCTGCGCTCTCAGTGCCTCGGGTCCCTATCTGAGAGCAGGCATGGAAGCAGCTGTCCCACCTGGACAGTGCTATGCAGGAAGCTCAGCGAGGGTGTACCTGAATTGCACGTGA
The DNA here is from genome assembly GCA_963574655.1 of Perodicticus potto. Lineage (NCBI taxonomy): Eukaryota > Metazoa > Chordata > Mammalia > Primates > Lorisidae > Perodicticus > Perodicticus potto. Next base: position 24,962 of record CAUYRH010065577.1, on the reverse strand, counting down.
GTGTGCTGTCATGCAAGGATGACTCGATACAGATGACATCAGAATGGCTGAAGCGGGTCTATTTTCAAGGGGGAGAAATCCAAAGGGTTTCTGGGGTGGCCCGGCCCTAGTGCTCCTGCCTCTCTGCTGGGCAGCCATGGTGGACATTATCAGCTGACATCTTTTATCTTTCCCTGAGCAGGCGCCAGTGGTCCTGAGCCGAGACCACCATGATGTGAGTGGCACTGACAGCCCCTTCAGGGAGACCTCCAACATCTATGATGGCTCTGCCTTCTGTGCAGGTGAGACAGATAATTTTTTTATAATTTAATGTTAGATTTGGATTTATTTAAAAATCACTTGATTCACTCAGTCATGTTGTTGTGAAAAACCTTTTGGCAGCTGAGACCTGGCTGGCGGTGACCGGCCTGGGATACTGGCTCAGGGACATAGGGATGTGGGACACCCAGTGTGAAAGCAGAGCCAGGCCAGGCACACTGGGTGGCTGGGGCCCTGGACTGGGGTGTCACTGCCCTGTCCCTAGCTGAGCGGCCTCCAGGCCTCTTTCCCCACCTTTCTAGATTGTATTGCTGCATTTCTTGCATTTCTGGTCTCTTGGTCCCCTCCCCACCTTCACAGCTGGCACCAAGAGGAGGAAAGTGCGTTAAAGTACCCTCTGATCTCTGTGAGCACCCAGACAGGCTTCTGGAGGAAGACCCTGCAAGCGGGTGCCAGCCCCTTACATCTGTGTCCCTGGGGCTCACAGCCCAGGCTGGCTCATGACGTCCCTTAGCAATGCATGGGGCTCTGTTTCTCCCTGAAGTGCCCTCTCCCCAGGTTCCCAGCTAGATGAGTGTCCTGGGACCTCAGTTCTCTGAGGAGTCAGAAAAATCATTCATTTCCAAGTTATTCCTTTGCCCCCTTCTTTTTTTTTTTAAATTAAATCATAGCTGTGTACATTAATGCAATCATGGGGTACAATGTAGTCTTTCTTTGGATCTCTGAGCTGACACTGGTGCCCCGTCCTTTGTAAATCTTTTGCTCCTTCTGCTTTGGGGGCACTTTCTCAGTCTAACTACAGGGAAGGCTGATGGGGCAAAGGGGCATTTGTTAGTTTCTCCTGTTTCAGCTCCAACCCTTCAAACACAAGTGATACTGTTTCCAGGGTCACTGTCCCTGGCTGCTGCTGGCCGGTTGTTGCCCCACCCTCCAGGCCCAAGCAGTGGGGCCTCCGATGCCAACTTTTATCCCTGCCTGAGCCTGTCTGGCCCTGTGCCCACCCTGTGCGGAAATGACAGGCAGCAGCTTCTGTTTCCGCAGACATGGCTGTGCAGAACTTCGTGGGAGATGCCTGTCGTGGGGCCACCTGGGTCGCACTTCACAACGGAGGGGGCGTGGGCTGGTAAGAAGGCTCCTGAAGACAGGTGTAGGCTGACATGGGAGTCAGGGATTCCCAGGGTGGCTGAGGTCCTGGCTGGTTCTCTGCTGACGGCCTTGCTGGGGAGCTGGGAGTCGGAGGGACAGGGGAGGGACTTGCACAGCCACACTACCTCTTTGGGTGCCCCATAGCACAGGACACAGAGGCCTTTGGTGGGTGCTCAGCAGGAGCAGCTGCTGCCCAACCTGTCGCTTTCCAGAAACTTTCAGAGCAGTTTCCTCCTGTGATTCCCTCAGGGCTTTCCAGCCAAGGTCTTTTACTTGTCATTCTGATTAGCTCTCGTGAGAGCAGGACCCACCCAAGGCTCCTAAGGTGTTTGACTGGGGATAGAGGAGCTGGTTCCAGGCTCCCTCGGTTTCCCCAGCTCCCTCTGTGTCCCCAGCTCTTGGCTCTGCCCCTGCCCTGGCCTGCTCCCGTTTGCATGGTGAGGAACAGGGGTTCTGGGAGGCTCCTATTCTGGGTGATGTGCACAGTTCCACCATGAGACGTCCGCTGCTAAGAACAGGGGACGAGTAATGTCACGGGACACAAACCGCATGATAGGCATTTGCTAATGAGCCCACTCTCGCCTCATCCAGAAGGACAGTGGGTTTATGGGGGCTTGTAGAGGGGCACCTGTGCAGGTCTGCCTCTGTGGGGACAGCTCCCGGGCTTGGCTCTAGTGGCCATCTCTGAACTGACCTCTGAGCCGTTTTGGCCAGATCAACCCCTTGCCCTCCAGAGCCACGCCCCAGAGAATCTGATGGGCTGGCGTGGTCGCATGCCCTTCTTGGCTGGGATTCTGAGTGGCAGCCCTATCAGGTGGCTTTGATTAATGGGAATGTGACCAGCACATGTGCTGCCCAACATATGGGTTGGAGAAGATCAGGGTGGAGAAGGGCTACTTGCTTATTGGGTATTTCATCGCTGGCTTTCCTGAGTCAGTTCTGGAGGGAAAGGGAGTGACTCTGAAGGAAGCTGAGTAGTTTGCCCAAGGCCACAGAGCTGAGGTGGTGGGGTCTGACCCAGATCTCTTTTCCTCTCGGACCCACCACTGCTGCAGACAGCAGAGGGCAAGAAGGGGCCGGGTAAAGCAGGCCGAGGGAAGAGTCCATGTCATGAGGGCAATGGCACAGGGAAGGCAGCACCAGAATTCTGGCGGGACACAGCAAACCACTGACCCTGAGCTTGGGGCTCCCTGAGAGAGGGAATGCTCCTTCAAATCCCTATGTTGCTCTCCCCATGCTGCCCCCAGCTCTGTGGTCAGGGACATAGGCTGGTGAGATGCTGTGTGTTCTTTTCTTTTTGTGGAGACAGAGTCTCACTTTATCACCCTCCGGTAGAGTGCTGTGGCGTCATAGCTCACAGCAACCTCCAACTCCTGGGCTTAGGCGATTCTCTTGCCTCAGCCTCCTGAGTAGCTGGGACCACAGGTGCCCGCCACAACACCTGGCTATTTTTTTTGTTTGTTTTTTTTGTTTTGTTTTGCAGTTCAGCTGAGGCCAGGTTTGAACCCGCCACCTTTGGTATGTGGGGCCGGCACCCTACTTGCTGAGCCACAGGCGCTGCCCAATGCTGTGTGTTCTTGCTGTCTTTGAGGGCTCTTCTGGGAAGTTTCTCAGATTCACCTGGGAGCCCATCAAACTTGCACATGACCTAATCTGTCAGATGTTTCTGCAAGGGCTGTTGCAAAAATCCCCAGGAAAAAAATACCTGTCCCACCACGTGGTTCCTCTACTCCAAGGAGAAACCACAGTGGGCTCTGTGGCTGTGTCTCTCTCATCAGTCCGTGTCCCAAACCCCTGGGTTTGCTCTTCCATGCTTTGGCTTCTCTGCTGGATCCGCACTGTGGAGCTTGCCTTTCCCAGAGAGCCAAGGCCAGCTGTGTGTCACCACCCCAACCTGTCTCCTCGGAGTCCCGCTTTCTCATTGCCTATTTGGTTTCTGTCTTTGAGCTGTCTGTCTAGCAGCCATATTTAGAGAGGCACCGGCAAGCTGGCTATAGCCTGTGTGCTCAGGTGGCAGGATGGGGCAGTCTGAAGTGCACAAGGGGTCAATTGTCAGGCTATGGTCTTGGGCTGGTTGGACCTTGGTAAAGACCCTTCTGGTCTCCTGTCCTTATTGGGAGGCTGAGTTAGAAGGGTTGGGCCTTGCTGTTGAGTGTTGGGTTTCATGTGTTAGAGGGTCGGCCCAGCGCTCTGCTGAGGGTCAACTCAGGTGGCCTCTTGGCAGCCAGGTGCTATAGCCATCTGGGAGCCCATTTTGGGGCAGCCTTCCAGCTGCTCTTCCTGCTTTTGCTTCTGCTCTGGCTGTCTCTCAGAGCTCCTTGGCACTGATCACCAGCCCCTGAGGCTGTCTGGGTCCTGGGGTGCTGACAGGTTTTTGCTGGTGCCTCCCACAGCCACCTTGAGTGTGAGCTTTCTCATGTCTGTTCTCCAGCTCCCCAAATCCCATGGCTTACTCTCCTCTCACTTCCTCCTCATTCTTGTGGCTTAGAGAATTCCTTTGTACTCATGTTAGTGGAGATTTGGGAGGGAGCAGAAATAAATGCATGTGTTCCACATACCAAATTTTTCTGCATGTTGTAGTTGTGGGCATCTTGAACAAGGCAGGCTTGTAGCACAGTGATAGCCCAGGCTTCAAGGTTACAGTAATAGGTGATGTCTGTCCTCCTAGTCATGCACTTTAATATATTCGGCAAGTGACAGATGGTTCTACTTTTGTGTTTTTCTCAAAGATATAGTTGGTTGTCTCAGCACCATTTGTGAGATTTGTGTGTAATCCCAAATTGTCCATAAATAGCAATGGTCTATCATTCCCATCTTCCTGAGATATGCACACTCAAGATTCCTCTGCAGTTACCTGGAACTGACCAGCCAGGTCTCTGACCCTCTGGGGTGCAGGCTCCTAAAACAGACATAGTTCTAATGTCCAGAAGGCCTCCTGATGAAGGACACATTGGGGTCCTCAGGCCTTACCATGGCTGCTGCCCTCTTTCTCTTCTGACAGGTGAATGGTAATGATATTGGATCTGCTTAGAACATCTCCTGACCTGGTGGCAGGTGGGAGGTGGATGCAGGGATGCAGGCTCGGGGTGGGGCAGGCCTTTACAGCAGTGGCAGCTGGCTCACTCACAGGCAGTGTACAGCTTCTAAGCCAGGAGCAGGGAAGGCAAGTGGCCGCTAGGGGCACAGGGCATCTTGGCTTCTGGGTGAGAGCTGGCTGAAGTTTTCATCACAGGGTCCTTGCTGGGCAGAGAAGCAGGTAAAGATGGGTGGGCCTGAAAGATCTGAGGCCAGGAAAACCAGATGCAAATCAGGTCAGGGAGAAGAAGGAGCAGATTCACTGCATGGGAGGAATGTGAGACAGGAGGAACATTTTGCAGCAGCACGATGACAGACATTGACAAGATCAAGGGTATTCTGGTGTATCTGCTCTGTCAAGGGCAGCTCATGGCATGGAAGCCCTCAATAATAACATCAAGGATGACCTCAAAGATGAGGGTGGAGAAGGTCATCCCAGACTAATGGAGGACAGTCACAGGGCAAATAATGTAGAAATAGTAAAACAGCAGCAACATACTTAGCTAAAATTCAAATTACGTCTTTTAAGAGACAAATGAAAACAAGAACATGTCAAAACCTGTTAGAGATAGTCAAAACAGCACACAGTATTAAGTAGAAAACAAGAAATACTGAAAATAAAGGAACTCAGTCTTCAGATCAGGTAATCAGAAGGACCCAAAAATACACCTAAACCAAGTAGAAAGATAAAGATCATGACGACAGAGTTACAAGGAATGATAATTGGATGGAGCAACACAAGAGACACTTCAAGGGAGTGTGCTCTGGAATGGCGGGAGGAAGCATGGTCCACCTGGGTGGTCAGGCAGGCTTCCAGCCAGAGGGGACTCCAAATGGAATCCTGAGGTGGGCACCAGGCCCAGGTTGCAGTGCAGAGCTGGCAGCAGCCAGCAGGTGGCAGCTCCCCCCCCCCCCCCCCCATCCAGCTCTGCTTCTCTGGCTCCTGTGTCTACTTGTCTGCAGGTCCTGGCTGCAGAGGCAGACAGAACATGGCTTCCCAGCTCTCAGACCCTCTCAAGCCAACACTTCCAAAACGAGCATTTCTGCCTATTCCATGCAGGGTCAGGTTCAGGCAGTGATCTGGAAATTCCTCTGCCTCTTGTAGGGGTGAGGTGATTAATGGGGGATTTGGTCTCGTGCTGGATGGTACCCCAGAGGCTGAACAGAAAGCTAGGATGATGCTCAGCTGGGACGTCTCCAATGGCGTAAGTCTCCCCCAGGCCCCTCCATCTCCTCTGTGTCCTCTTAGCTCTGCCTCCTCCAGAAGACAAGAGGCAATCTTACTCCTTCCTGCCTTCCGGATACTGCCAGGCTGCCCTCCTCATCAGGCTGCCCTCGTGTCTCTCAGGAGCATTTCCAGAGCCTCCTTTGGGTCTCCCTGCCCCTGTCCATACTGTGGCCACAGCAGTCCCAGCCCTTCCTCTGGGCAGAGCCCCACACTGCTGGTGTGGGAGGTTTCTGCCTTAGTGCTACCTCCCCGCTGTCCTTGAATGCAGGTCAGTCTGGAAGGGCCTTTGGTTGTGCAACCATGACTCACCTTTGCTGTGACACTGCAGCCTCTGGGTGTAGCAGAGCAGGGGCCGGATTCTTCTCCGAGACTGTATCATAGGCAGCCAGGAAGGAAGCAGCTCCCACAGTGGTCAGGGTCAGGCAGCCTTGGGGAGGGTCCGTGGGAAATGAGTGGGGACGGGGCTCACAGCCAGAGCAAGAGCTCAGAGGGTTTGACATCTGGCAACTGGGTGAGTGTGAGACTGAAGGGGACTTGCCTGTCCCCCACAGGGCCTCCAGCAGGGCAGAGGGCATGTGTGATGGTGGTAGGGTCTTCACCTTGAGGCAGTGAGAGTCAGGGAAGAGCCCTGGAGAGGTTTAATCCTAGGAGTGGCCCCCTGCACTCTGCTGTGGCAGGAAGGAAGGGGCTGGGTGGGGTGGAAAAGACCTGTGGACAGAAGGAAGCAGATAGAGGAGAGAATGTGAAGAATAGGACTGAAAGGAGGGAGGAGGGAAGGAGAGCCTTCAAAGCCTGGAGCTCTGGGGGAAGTGAGGTCAGAGGTCATTCTCAGAAAGGGAGGCAGGGCTTAGATCTTGAAGGAGGGCAAGAGCGGACAGTTGGGCTGTGGCCCAGGATGGGGCAGATGTACAGAGTTCCAGGTCCCGGCATGGAGCCTGGATGCATGGGGTGCCTGGTACCATGCACACTGACCACTGCTTCTTCCTCTTTCAGGTGGCCCGGCGCTGCTGGTCTGGCAACCAGAAGGCCTACGACATCATCTGCCAGACAATGCAGGAGAACAATGGCCTGGTGGTGACGCTCCCCCATGAGGTGGGGGACAAGCTTGTGCTCCAGCAGGCTCTGCAGCTCTGAGAGGGGGCCAGAGCCAAGAGCCCTGGCTGCGGCCCCTCTAACGCCTCCTCCCCAGCCAGTTCACCTCCAGCCACAGTGCACCTTCCCACCTGCACATGTTCACTGCCTGGGCTTTGCACGGCCCTCATGGTTGCCCTGGGTGGGGTGGCTCCTGACAGTCCCATTTCACAGATGAGCCAGCAGAGGCCCAGAGAGGTGAAGCCCTTTGTCCATGATTCCTGGTTGCCTGGGAGCCTAGGGAGCCAGTGACAGTGTTCTTCAGGCTGAGTCCTCGAGTCTCCTGTGGAGGCGCCAGCTGAGCTAGAGACCAACTAGCCCCCTCCTAAGCCCCCTGGAGTCCTCTTGCAACTCTGCTAGCCTGTGCAAGTATTATTACTTTCTGTACCTCGGTGCCCCAGGAAGGGCAGGTGGGAATAAAGGATTAAACAGAGAGCTGTGTCCTGTGGCACAGGTTGGGCCTGGTCTGCTCTAAGGATACAGGATACACGATCATTTGTTGGGAAAAAAGGAGATGAGGATTAGTCCCAGAGGCCAGCACAGCAGGAAGCACAAGACAACAGCAGCCCGACTGCTTGCAACACTCTGTCTCTTAAAAAAAAAACAACAAAAAAACAAAGGTCACTCCAGGTTCCTGTCTGGGAACCATGTTGGCCCCTGAAGCTAGGGCCCTGCTGCCACCGGATCCCATAACCCAAGGATGGCTGGGCCCAGAGCCCAAACCCCGAATCCAAGGACCCAGGCAAAGGGGACTGCATAGCCAGGCTTTCCAGGCCTTCCCTTGTGTGCCCGCCCCCCCCTTACTCTGTGCTGCTTCCTCAACTTACACCTAAACCTCCCCCTACACCCCAGGGCACTGCAGGCCTATCCCTGGGTGCTGCCCATGCCCTTGAATTGAGCCAGGGTTCAAAGAAAAGCACAAGGGTGATGGGGAGAAGGGCCCCCAAAGAGAGCACTACCTCCAGCCCCACAGAAGGCCTTGCTGGGGTGAGAGCATCTGTCTCACTCAGTAGGACCCCATGCCTAACCCTTTATCTTCCCTGAGCAGGTGCTGTTTGGAGGGGTGAGACCATGGCAAGTGTCCTGTGGGGCCAGGCCTAGGAGATGATGGGAGGGCTGGGAGTGGGGTTACTGCTTCCTTGTTCTTTGGGACACAGGCCCTCCCCTTTCCAATTAATTAGGCTTTATTGATGAAACACCAGGCCTCTGGTAAACATTTAATTTAGTCAAGCCTGTTAGTAATGGAAAAGGCCTATGGAGTCCAAAATTTGCTTTCTAAAATCTGGCTCCAAAATCCTGTTTCTAATACAAGATGAAAATTTCTCTTAAATCAAGTGGTCAAACCAGAGGCCAAATAGGCCTCAGTTTTCTTCTGCCTCTGCCAGCCAGGCCCTCCCTCAATTTCTTAATCTGTATAACACACTACTGAAATCTGGATCACTGTCAAGAGATGACAATGGCCCTTCTTTATTCTTATCCAAGTTATAAAAAGGAGCTGAATGGAGAAAATTCTGGCCCTCCTCCCCTCCACCAGCTGATGTTGAGGCCTGCTCCCTGCCCTATACAGATCCAGTGCCTTAGCAGGGAATCAGGCAGAGGCTGCCCCTTGCTGTCCCCATGCTGTTCATACTTGGAGCCCAGGCTCCGACAGAGCCCCCTCCCTCTTACACCGTGTCTCACTGTGACAGGCCCAACAAATTGACAAAGGATCATCCTAACCAGAGAAGTGAGAAGGTCCCTGGAGGATGAGTCTCTAAGGGGCCACCACCCATGTCTGTGGACTGGGGAGGAGGCCAGGCCTTCTGGGCTACAGTCACCAGCCACCTGCACTTTGCAGTACCCATCACCCCTGTAGCCATCTCCCCTTTCCAGTTTTGTCTGGGCAGCAATACACTCAGCAAAAATACCTAATTTTCCAGCCTTCCTGATAATCAGGAGTGACTGCAGGCCTTGAAATGGACTGGAAGTGCACTGGCCAGGCCTTCTGGGAAAGCCAGTATTTTCTAATCAAGTGGACAGATGCAGCCAGTTTGCTCTCCGCCTTAGCCCCTTTTCCTGCCACAACATCAGAGGTGATGCCTCCAGATGCAGCTCAGACTGCTGGGACAAAACTAGAGTGTCTGGGTTCTGGCAGCATCAGGGCAGCTGCACTAGCCCAGGCTAGCCTATCCAGGCTCTTCAGCTCTCACCTGTTAAAGCTGTCCTGGCTAGGCTGCTGTCCCAATACAGCAAGCAGAGTCTCAATGACATCTTGTCAACAGGTCTCCATGGGAAGCATCCTGGTGCTGTAATGCTTGGTTAAAAGTGGTTAAGATGGTAAGGTTCACTACACTGCTTAGACACTGTAGGGCAAGGCCACCAGGCCCTGGCACCAACCTGCTTCTACCCAGTGCCTTTCTTTAGTAAGGACAGGCAGGGCTCCATGGCCTGCTTTGAGCCAAAGTCTCAGGTAGCTTCCAGACACATGCAAGGGCCTCAGACCCCTCTTGCTGCATACCAAACCATGCCTGTAAGCAGGATACTTCCCTGGATCCCTTGTAAGCCAGCCTGCTGCCAGCAGGGTTGGACAACCTTAGGGCTCACTCAGTAGCTAAGGATGGAACAGTGTGGCTTCTCTTAAAAAAGAGAGAGAGAAACAGGAGAGGGGAAACATCACTACCAACTGTTTTTCATTGAAAATGTTTTTTCTTTTTTACTATAGTGAAACTTACCATCTTAACAAGTTTTAACCAAGCATTCAGCAGTGGTAAGCACATTCACATCATCAGGCAACCACTACCATCATCTGAAGATTTCTGTCTTCCCAAACTGAAACTGCACTCATTTATTTTGTGAGCCCCAGCTAAATTACGGTTCCAGGACCAGAGTGGTTAGCAACCCTGCCCTAAGAGAAAATGAAGAGAAAATGCCAGCTGGACCTGGCATTTAAAGCGGGCCTTTATGGCCTACTTGTCTCACTTGCAGCCAGGAGATTTTTGCATGGGAAACTTGAAGAAACGATGAAACTATTCTTTAATCCAAGGTCACTTATGACGTAGGTTTATATCTGTTTTTTTCCTAATATTTTTGTCTTACATTTAGGTATTTAGATCTGTTTTTGAGTTAATTTTGTATTTGATGTGAGATAGTTGTCCCAGCAACATCACTGTCAAATGACTACTCTTTCCTCCATTGAACGGTCTTGGGACATGTTTTTGGCATAAGTTCATACATATAAAAAAATGCATCCTATTCTTTTTGATATTTTGATAAGCCTTTAAAAATACTACATTCCTCTATTAATAAGTGTGTCCAAGAGTCTTCTCTGCTAAATTCTGGGTATGCAGCAGTGAATGAGACAACTGTGCCAGGAGGCTGCATTTGAGACAGGTGAGCAAGGAAGGGATTCATGAACAATTGCATGATGAAAGCTCTAGGAGGAAACACATAGGACAGGAGGTGGGAAATGAGGGGCCTAGGTAAAGGTGTACTTTGGATCACAAGGTCAGCAGAGTCCTCCCAGAGAAATCAGGCCAGCTGTGCAGTCTGAGGCTGGAACTAGCTTGTCCAGCTGGAGGAACTGGGAAGAAGAGGTGGTGGTGGTGTGGGGGTAGGGGGAAGCACAGAGGCCATGTGCTGGGAAATGAGAGCAAAAGTAGGGGAGGAGGCCAGACCACTAAGGCCATAAGGGCAGTAGGAAGCAGGGGAGGCTTGGCTGGGGGAGGGTGGGCATAACTAGATTTGCTTTTTTTCAGATTTGCATTTTTAGGAGAGCAAAGCCTGCCCCTTGGAGAACAGAGTGAGAGGGAGGGCGTGGGGAGGGTGGAGGCTGATGAACAGTCATTTTTCCAAGATCCTAGGAGTAAAGCATGGGTTTGGATCTTGGTGGTGTGAGGAAGGAGAGAAGTGGAGAGACTCCAGATAAACTCTGGAGGTGCCGAGTGCAGAGAGGAGAGGAAGCCTAAGTTCAGGGAGTACTTCAGCTCTTGCAGTGGTAGGCTGGGTCACTGTTAGCAGGAAATAGAATTGGAAGTCCAGGCAAGGGTCCCATCAGGCCTGAGTGTCAGGAAAGGCCAGGTCTGTGAACCAGGCAGGGGCGGGTTTTACCCCCAGCGAGCTCGCTTGGGAGGGTGTCTACCCTGGTGACCAGGTTCAAATCCTGAATCTGCCAGTGGAGGGTTAGGTGACCCCGGACAACTGGCTGGAGCTCTCGGAACCGGTTTCTTCGAACCTGTGTGAATGTGCAGATCGAGTCAGCTAATGTAAGTTAAGCACTTCTGTAAACGCTTACGAGATGTTGCCTCTCCCTTTGTCTGCACTACCCAGACACAGAAAGAGGATGCGCAGTCTGACGAGCCGACTTTTCAAGCCAGAAATCACACTGAAGCGCGGAGAAGTAGATCCGCCCGTCGCGCCCCGCCCCATGACGTCACGCCAGACCCGGCAGGCCTCGCGCCCCGCCCCGCCGGCTCCCGCGCATGCGCAGCTTCCCTCCGGACAGTGCGCCGGGCCTAAGCGCTGTCCGCGTTCCGGGGCGGCCGCACGGCGTCGCGCGCACAACTGGGCGGGGCGGATCGCACTTCCTCTCAGGCCGCGCCTCAGACTCCGCTGCTGAGCCCAAGATGGACCTCTCGACGCTGCTCGCCGCTCCCACCGCGCGCGGTGTTCAACATGGCGGCGGGCCCGGCCGACACCGCCGAGGCCCAGGACCTCCTCTCAGCCCGGGTCCCGCGCGCCGCCGCCTGCTACTGCTGCGGGGCCCGGAAGATGGCGGGCCCGGGCAGCGGCGCGGCGAGGCCCCTGCGCCGAGCCCGCCGCCCTCCGAGGATGGGGATGGAGACGCCATCGTGCTACTGCTGGAAGTGCCGCGCGGCGCCGCCGCTGAGGCCCACACACAACCGGAGATCGATCCTGGCCCTCGCGCAAGCCCCGCGGGCCTCGCGGAGCAAGGCCTAAGCGGCCCTGCCGCCGTCCCCGGCGCGGCCCTCACGGGTACCGTCACCATCAACAACCAGGACCTACTGGTGCGTTTCGACCACGGCGTCTTTACGCTGGCCGCCGCGCCGCCGCCGCCGGGCCCTCCGCCCCTTCGCCCGCCCGCGCCACCCGGCCCGGACGCCGCGAGCCCCGCCGAGGGCCGCCGCGGGGCCTCGGGCGCCAGCCCCGGGGCTCCAGGCTACCGCTGCCCGGAGCCGCAGTGTGGGCTGGCCTTCGGCAAGAAGCACCAGCTCAAGGTGCACCTGTTGACGCACAGCAGCAGCCAGGGCCGCCGGCCCTTCAAGTGTCCGCTGGAGGGCTGCGGCTGGGCCTTCACCACCTCCTACAAGCTCAAGCGGCACCTTCAGTCGCACGACAAGCTGCGGCCCTTCGGCTGCCCCGTGAGCAGCTGCGGCAAGAAGTTCACCACCGTGTACAACCTCAAGGCGCACATGAAGGGCCACGAGCAGGAGAGCCTGTTCAAGTGCGAGGTGTGCGCTGAGCGCTTCCCCACGCACGCCAAGCTCAGTATCCACCAGCGCAGCCACTTCGAGCCCGAGCGCCCGTACAAGTGTGATTTTCCCGGTAACGGCGGGTCTGCGGGGCTGGCGGGCTGACCCAAATACCAACTGGCCCTCCGGCGGGGTTCTGGCGGGATTTTAACGCTGGGCTACCCGCTGTCAGGGAGGGGCGGGGCTGAGTTCCCCGGGGCTTGCGTTTTAGTTTTTTAAAGGTGAGATCTTTTTGCTTTGTTGCGGTGATTTCAGCAGTAGGTAACACTCATAATTACAGCTGCCTTTAAAAGTGACGGAGACAGCAGGTGTCTCTCAACATGCTTCGGTTTTAGTAACAGCGGTGATGCACCTTGGAGAGGCAGAGTCTCACCGAGTTAGGGTCAGGTCTTTGTTTTCTTTAGTCTCAACGTGTGGAAGTGCTGACGGTGCTCGCTCCGTGCTGGAGTGACCGGGATGAAGATGGCTAGACACAGGACCCTAGGCACTGAGGGAGAATCCCAGGTGTATGGCACAGGCCAGGTTTTCTGCCTTCTATACTTTGATTTCCTTTGGACTTCACAGTGTTGTGAAGTTGTAAAATTTATCCTCTTGTGAGGTTTAAAAACTGTCCTCACTTTACAGATGAAGAGACTGAGGCCGAGCAATGTGGGTAAAAGCTATTGCTGGTTCTCTCTCCACTGTGTTGACCTACTGTGCTGAGAATGTGAGGCACCCATATAGTGAACCCCTCTCCAGCGTGGGCAGAGTTAGGTCCTCTCAGAGGGACAGGGTTTCTCCAGAGGAGCCAGAAGATTGTTGGCTGGGAAGGCAGAAGAATGGATAGGAGTTGCCTTGGGCTGGGTGAGCTGAGTACAGTGGATGGCAGAGCCCTGATGGGTGCTGTGGGCTGTGGTCAGGGCCACGTCCCTTTCATTCAACCTGAGCATGTGCCTAGCGTGCCTCTAATGTGCATTGGCTTGTTACAAAAGCATACTGCTCTTCTAATAATGTATATGGTATTAAAATACTCGAATAGAGAAATTTTTAAAAGTTGAGATGAAAAATATTAACAGGGTTTCCCCTGAGCCCCACCGCCACGTGCGCTGGACTGTCAAGTGCATCCCTTTTCATGGAGAACATGGCTTTAGGCCATGACCGAATACCTTTTTCAGTCGTACACTCTCAGAATTCAATGGAGGCTGTAAACTTTCCCTGGAAGGAAAAATATCATTCCGTGTAATACCAGAAAGTCAGGGATCCTGCTTGCTTCAAAGCATGAGGTCCTCTCGAGGGTTTTGTGTTAGTATGAATGAGCTTCCTAAGAGAGGTGGCTGTAAGCAAGAGAGGGACCAGTGAGTCCCCTTTAAATGTCCCAGACGTGGGTTTCCTGAGGCCCTGAGCCAGTGTGAGGCAACGGGAATGTGAGGGGACTTTAGGTCGGAGAGACTGCAGAGGCAGAGTCCAGAGGCATTGTTGATTATTGTAGGGGCAGTTCCTGGCAAGGCAGCTAGGGTCGGTGCCCAGACTTACCAGACCAAACATGTGAATACTCAAAAGGCCAACCTAGGCAAACAATGGGATATGACGACCAGATTAAGGTCAAAGAGGATGACTTTAGGGACTTGAGGAAATCAGCATTTCCCAGTTACATGTTGCTGGGGGGGGGGTAAGTTGCTGATACTTGTATGCAGTGCTATGCAATATATAGTATGTCTGCACCTTGATTCCCAGGCACCATGGTGACTTGTTAAAGGCTCTGAGAAGAGCTGTAATAAAGGCACCTGTTAACATCCTGAGCCTCATATTTCCCACCTATTTGAGCACTGCATGTGTTTGTCATGGAAATACTGATGTGGAAATTCTGGGAATTGCTAAGGTGTAGGCTAGATTGGCATGGGGATGGAGTTAAGGCGTGAGGCTCATTGGGGGACTGAGGCTGGAGGTGATAGAAAAGTCCATGTGAGTGAAGATGACAAAGCAAGGAATCCTGAGAAAATGGGCAAAAGGAACAGGAGACTATGTAACAAAACATGAAATTGGTAGTTGCAGAGAATGTCAGGGAGAAAGTTCCTAAGTGTAGAGAATGCAGCATTCACCCCAAAGGGTGAAATCCTAGCTGCTAGGATGGTTTATAATCCTTCAAAGTTCAACCCTACCAGGCAAAATGTCCCTCAGTGTTTTAATTCTTCTGATGGGGCCCCATAGGAGCAGTACTGGCATTGGAGTTCATGAATGTGTGTAGGGTCAGTACTGCAGAACTGACAGTGAGTCAAGGCTTGCTTGATCAGTTATTCCATCTCCAAGTCATACTGCAACAGGTGGCCTGCGCATGCCTGTTGGGTACCATCTGCCACCCCTGTTGTGGCTGTTACAAAGCCAAACACTAATGGTCACAACTTTTTAGAGATTGCTTCTGAGTCGTTTTTTCCTTGCCTAGTTTTAGTGTGAACAGCATCCTGGTGTTGTGGCTAGCATCAGGTGTGTGATATGATTTCTGTGACACTGTGAACAGGGTTTGTGTTTTCTTTCTTCAGGCTGTGAGAAGACATTCATCACTGTGAGTGCCCTGTTTTCCCATAACCGAGCGCATTTCAGGGAACAAGAGCTCTTTTCTTGTTCTTTTCCTGGGTGCAGCAAGCAATATGACAAAGCCTGTCGACTGAAAATTCACCTGAGGAGTCATACAGGTAATGCGCTGGGGAGTTGCAGCATCATTTGGATCCAGGACTTGACATTGTTGGATTTATAATTATGCTGTGTATTTTTTTTTTTTTTTAATAAGGTGAAAGACCCTTTATTTGTGACTCAGACAGTTGTGGCTGGACCTTCACCAGCATGTCTAAACTTCTAAGGCACAAAAGGTAATCCTTACATTTTGGTACACATTATCAACTTAGAAAATGATCAGTTTGTCAGTAGCAGAAACTTATGGATCACAGAGCTATAGTTTCTAAGTTAGTAAAACAAAAAAAGAACTCAGGGCAGTGCCTGTGGCTCAAGGAGTAGGGCGCCAGCCACATATACCAGGGGTGATGGGTTAAAGCCCCCAAAAAAACTCAATGTAGGTAATTTGAAACATTTAGAAAACTGTAAAAAGAAAATCACTCAGAATCTCCTCACCTAAAGACAATTTTTTCTATTTTTACTTTTTTTATTTTTTTACTTAATGGGGCCTGCTTTATATACAGTTCCTTTTTTTTCTTAAACTTAACATTGTAAACTATGCTTTCCTAATGTCATTACAAATTTTCTTTTTTTTTTTTTGAGACAGAGTCTTACTATGTTACCCTTAGTAGAGTGCCATGGCGTTACAGCTCACAGCAACCTCAAACTCTCAGGCTTGGCGATTCTCTTGCCCCAAGGAGCTGGGACTATAGGCGCCTGCCACAATATTCAGCTATTTTGTTGTTGTTGTTGTTGTTTAGCGGGCCCGGGCCAGGTTCAAACCTGCCAGCCCTGGTACATTTGGCTGGTGCCCTAACCACTGAGCAACGAGCACTGAGCCAGTCATTACAAATTTTCATGGTGATAATGATGACCTTGGAGCATGTTTCCAGGTGGCGCTTAGCACTTTACATGTGTGTTTTATTCCATTTTTACGACAGCTCTGAAGTTCATGTTTTTATTTTCTTAGCTTTACATTGAGCCTCAATGAGGTTGGAAGGTTAGTCTTAAGTTTGCACAGATGGGATCTGAGGGATTTAATATAAAAATTGCACTTAGGAAAAGACACAATCTTTATGAGTTGAACTAAGAGGGTCTTTTTAGCATTGCAATCCATCCTCTGTGCATACCACTCACGGCCCTCTGCTGCTTAGAAAGTTTTGTCTGTGAGAATTCCTAAACATGGGAGCAGCTTCGTTGGTCTATTTGGGAATCTGATATTCCTAGACTGAAATAGCACTTACTGTTCTGTGTGTGACTCTGGGGTCAGCTTAGTCATGAAAGTAGACTTTTCTAGCTGTGCCTGGTGATAGGTACCTATGGTATCAGCTACTTGGGCAGCTGAGACAAGGAGTATGGATCTCTTGAGCCTAGGAATTTGAGGTTGCTGTGAGCTAGGACTCCATGGCATTTTACCCAGAGCAACAGAGTGAGACTGTGTCTTAAGAAAAAATAAACAAATAACAAGAAGATAGGGAAAGGGGAGAGGAAGGGAAGGGGAGGGAGAGGGAGGGTGGGGGGAGTGAGGATAGAGGGCGGGATCACACCTGTGGTACATATTTGAAGGGTTAGGAGAAAACTTCTAAATATGGATCAAAAATGTTCTCACAAAGTAATGAGAAAGTCTCTTGAATGTTATCGCAATCAGGTTGATGAAAATATCTCTGATTGTATCTGAAGCCCGCACACTGTACCCCATGATTGAATTATTGTACACAGCTATGATTCAATTAAAAAAAAAAAAAAAAGAATTTTAAGTGGTAGAGTGAAAAAGACATTTCACGAAAAATAGGTTTTTAAACTGGAGATATATGTTTGAGAATCAGCAAAATAGGATAGAAGAATTCCAGACAAGATGAGAAATGAGTTAACTAGACTCTGGCAGTGATAACTGAACTTTATAAAGACCAGATATAATAATT
Organism: Perodicticus potto; assembly: GCA_963574655.1. Taxonomy (NCBI): domain Eukaryota; kingdom Metazoa; phylum Chordata; class Mammalia; order Primates; family Lorisidae; genus Perodicticus; species Perodicticus potto. The sequence goes on along the minus strand of CAUYRH010065577.1, from coordinate 8,088 downwards.
ATATTAACAATAGTAATATACCACTGTCATTCTGAGGAATTTATATACATAAAAAGTATGACTCATGTGAACACAAACAATGAAAAATTTAAGAACACTAGCCAAGGAATCTTTGATAAATGTCCTGAAATATGTAAGTATGCAGCAGTAACATTCCTCAAGTTACTTGCTAGACAAGAAGGTAAGAGAAGAGGTAGAGTGGAGAAGTCTCAGCTAGAGCCTGTCTATTGTAAAAAATCTTACTACACTCAGAACCACAGAGCCACGTTAGGATGTGCTAAAGAATTACTGTTTGCTTGAAAACTTCCACTGATCAGTTAAAAAAAAAATCATAGGCAAGATAGGATGAAGATAGTAATTTTCTGACTGTGAACTGGCAATGCAAGTATTTTAAATTTACTGTGCAAGTAGCTTCAGCCTTCTTTGTATTTAATTTAATTTTGTTTTGGTATGGTTTGGATTTTCTTTTAGATTGAATCTTATAATAATCAACATTAAATATTTAAATATTATTATTTTAACAAAAACAAAAAATTCAGATTCTTTTCTCATTATTTATACAACAAAGCTCATAAAGTAGACATGGGTACTTCCAATTCAAAATCAAGAAAACTAAATCTTAAAAGATTTAAGTAATTTTCGAAGAAAATAAAGGACTACAGAAATCAAGCATTAATCCCTTGTTTTCTAATTTCAAACAGTGATGAGGAATAATTGTAGAATTTTAAAGAAAAAATGGAGCAAGAAAGGAGGAAAGAAAGCAGGAAAGGTGCAGGGAGCAGGAAGGGAAAGAGAGAAAAGGAAGAAAAGAACAAATCATGTTGTGAAATAAGCCAAACTCAGAAAGACAAATCTCTCATGTTCTCACTCACAGGTGGGAGCTAAATTTTAAAAACAATTGATCTACAGAGACAGAGAGTAGAATTAAGGTTACCAGAGGTTGGGAAGAATGTGGAGAATAGGGGATAAAATGGGCACGTGTAATGGGTGCAAAAATATAGTTAGATAGCATGAGCAATATTTGATAGCACAACAAAGTCACTATAATTAACAATAAGTCTGAGGGCACACTTTAAAATAACCAAACAAGTGGAATTAGAATGTTCCTAACACAAATGAATGATAAATGCCTGTGATGATGAATACTGTAATTATTCTGATTTGGCTAATCCACACTGTATGCCTATCTCCAAATATTACAAGTGGCCTATAAAGATATAAAACTATTATGTACCCATCATAATTAAAAATTTTTAAAAAGTCATAATCCAGAAGTGCTGGTGGGAGCCTATGTTGATTACTATAATTCATAAGCAATTTTATTGAGGTCTGATATATGAATATATCCAACGTGTCTCATCTTTTACCAACACTATGCTTCCTTGCATGTTGTGACTTGATAGAAATTCTTTTAAAAAGAACTATAAATCTTTCAAATTTCTTTTTTCATATTTGTCTTGAAAATTCTAATTTCTTTGAATTGCCATGTAAATTTTAGAATCAGCTTGTCAACTGTACCAAAAATGAGTATCTAACTAAGATAAATTTGGGGATAGTTGATGTTTTTAAAACAATGAACCCTTCAGTCTTTAATTACAGTATGTCTTTATTAATTGAATTTTCTTAATTGCTTTCATTGGATTGTATGGCTGTTAGCCTGCAGATTTTGTACACATTTTATAAGATTTATACTTCAGGTGGCTGTAAGATGTTTGCTTCATCTCATAGTTTTCTATTTGGTTCCAAATGTCTATACCTCTATTTTTGAGTTAATAGCATGCTGTTTTGATCACTATGGCCTTGTAGTATAGCTTAAAGTCTGGTACAGTGATGTCCCAGGTTTGTATTTATGACTAAGAATTGCCATGATGATATGGATTTTTTCCTGGTTCAATAAAAAGTGAAGAATTATTTTTTAAATCTCAAATGTATCATGTTTGTATTTTAATGCAGAATGCATTGAATCTGTAGATTGATTTGGAAAGTATAGACATTTTCAAAGTGTTGATTCTTCCCAGTCATGAGCATGGTATGTTCTTCTATTTGTTAATATCTTCTGCTATTTCTTTCTTAAGGTTTTGTAATTTTCACTATATAGGTCCTTCACCTCTTTTGTTAGGTATATTGCTAGGCATTTCATTTTTTTTTAAGCTGCTGTGAAGGGAATTGTGTCCCTCATTAGCTTCTGAACTTGGCTGTTATTGGCATATACAAAGTCTACTGATTTTGTAGACATTGATTTTTTATCCTGAAACCTTACTGTATTTTTTGTTCACTTCCAGGTGTCTTGTGGTTGAGTCTTTGGGGTTCTCTAAGTATAATATCATATAATCAGCAAAGCGTGAGAGTTTAATCTCTTCTGCCCCCATCTGTATGCCCTTTATTTCCTTCTCTTGCCTGATTGTTTTGGCTAGAACTTCTCACCAATGTTGAATAGTCGTGGTGATAGTGGACATCCTTGTCTGGTTTCAGTTGTAAGTGGAAAAGTTTTCAGTTTTACTCCAGTCAGTATAATATTAGCCATGGGTTTGTCATACATAGCTTCGATCAGTTTAAGAAATGGGCCACATATGCCTATACTATTCAGTGTTCTAATTAGAAAAGGATGCTGGATTTTATTGAATGCTTTTTCTGCATCTATTGAGAGGATCATATGGTCTTTGTTTTTGCTTCTTTTGATACAGTGAATTACATTTATGGACTTATACATGTTAAACCAGGCTTGCATCCATGGGATGAAACCTACTTGATCATGATGTATGATTTTTTTAAAGTGAAGCTGTAATCTATTGGCTAGGATTTTATTAAGAATTTTTGCATCGATATTCATTAGTAAAACTGGTCTGAAGTTCTCCTTTTTAGTTCGGTATTTTTCTTGTTTTGTTATCAGGATGATGTTTGCTTCATAGAATGTGTTGTGGAAGATTCCTTCCTTCTCAGTTTTTTTTGGAATAGATTCTGCAGTATGGGTATAAGCTCTTCTTTGAAGTTTTGATAGAATTCTGCTGTGAAGCCATCTGGGTCAAAGTATTATTTTTTTGGAAGATTTTTCATTGTTTTCTCAATCTCAGTGCTTGAAATTTGTTCAGATTTATTTCTTCTTGGTTAAGTCTAGGGAGAGGGTCGAATTCCAAGTGTTGATCCATTTCCTTCACATTGTCAAGTTTGTGGGCATCGAGTTTCTTGTAGTATTCAGAGATAATCTTTTATATCTCTGTGCCATCTGTTGTTATTTCCCCTTTATCCTTTCTGATTGAACTTGGTAGAGATTTTATTTTTCCCTTTCTAGTTAATCTGTTCAAAGACTTATTGATTTTATTTGTTTTTTTGAAAAAAACAACTTTTTCTCATTATTTTTCTGAGTGATACTTTTGTTTTCAATTTCATTCATTTCTGATTTAATTTTGGTTATTTCTTTTCTTCTTCTGGGTTTAGGATTAGATTATGCTTCAGTTTTTGAATTACATAAAATGGCTTATGAGTTTTTTCAGGTGCTCTCTTTCTTTTTTTTGAATGTAGGCAACTACTGTGGTAAATTTCCCTCATAAGACTGCTTTTGCTGTATCTCATAGGTTTTGGTAACTTGTGTCTTCAATGTTGTTATGTTTGAGGAATTTAACAATTTCAGCCTTTATCTCTTCTTGAACTCAACTGTCATTCAGCATAAGTTGTTTAATTTCCAAGTCTTTGTGTAGGGATGAACATTTGTGCTGGACATGAGTTCCACCTTTATGGCCTTGTATGAAAAGAGACAAAGTATAATTTCTATTCTTTTAATTTTGCTGAGGTTTATTTGTATTCTAGGATATGACCTATTTTGGAGTAGATTCCATGGGATGACAAGAGAGATGTATATTCCTTAGCTTTGAGAAGGTGTGTCCTATTTATGTCTATTAATCCCATTTTTTTCTAGGGACACATTTAAGTCCTTTTATCTTTGTTTAATTTCTAGGTGGAGGGTCTTTCCAGTCCTGTCAGAGGGGTGTTAAAGTGCCCAGCTATGATGGTGTTATGGGATATTATATTTCTCAAACCACTCAAGGTCTGTTTCCTAAATCTGGGAGCATTTAACTTGGGTGCATAAATATATAAAATTGAAATGTCTTGTTGTGTTTCTTCCTTGACCAATATGAAGTGTCTAACTTTGTCTTCCTTAACTTTAGTTGCTTTACATGCACTTGTATCTGAGAATAAGATTGCAACCCCTCTTTTCTTCTGATTTCCATTTGCTTGAAATACTGTTTTCCACCCTTTAACCTTGAGTCTTGATTAGTCCTTGAAAGCTAAATGCATTTCCTAGAGACAGTATATGGATTGTTGTGCTTTTTTATCTAATCAGCCAGCCTGTGCCTCTTTAGTGGGGAATTCAATCCATTGATATTTATTGAGAGAATTGATAAGTGTGGTGCAATTCTACTCATCTGATTTTGTGAAAATCTGTTGTGTAGTTTTATCCTTTGTGCCATTGTGGAAGCTAAGTTATGACCTTTAGCTTCTGGATGCTTACTTTGATGGTGGTCAATTGGGATGTTCAGTGTCAAGAATAGATCTAAGTAGTTCCTGTAGAGCCGGTGTTGTTGTGGCAAATTTCTTCAGTGTTCACATATTCATAAAAGATTTGATTTCTCCATGAATTTTGAAGCTTAGTTTAGCAGGATACAGAATTACAGGCTGAAAGTTGCCTTGTTTAATAATGTTAAAGGTGGATGACCATGCTCTTCAGGCTTGGAAAGTTTCAATTGAAAAGTCTGCTATCATTCTAATGGCTCTGCCTCTGTAGGTGAGTTGGCGCTTACTCTTGGCTGCTTGCATAATTTTCTCTTTCATCTTGAGTTTGGACAGGTTCATTACAATTTGTCTTGGAGAAGCTCTGTTTGAGTTGCAACTACTCAGGGTTTGATATCCATCTGAAAGGAATATGTCAAGATCTTTGGTGAAACTTGGTAAGTGTTTCATTTGTGATAGTCTCCAGTAGGACTTCCATTCCTTTAGGACAATCATCTTCCCCTTCAGAAATCCCTATTATTTTTATGTTTGAATGCTTCTGAAGTCTCATAGTTCTCTAAATGATTGTTCTGCTTTCTCTCTCTTCTTTTCTGCCTCTTTAACTACCTGGGTTAACTCAAAAACGTTATCTTCTTGCTCTGAGGTTCTTACTTGTGCATGGTCTAATCTATTTTTGATACTTTGTACTGCATCTTTATATTCCCTGACTATCTCTTTCATTTCCTTAACCTCTGCTATATCCTTTTGGTTCTGTCCTTCCATTTTCTTCTCCAATCCCTTTATTGTATTTATCATAAATATTTTAAATCCCCTTCCTGTCAAATCCATTAATTCTTTATAGGTAAATTCTTCTGTAGTAGCTGCCTCATGGTCCCTGGAGAAGTTGCTCTCTTTTCGTTTTCATGTTGACCAAATATTTGTGTTGGTTCTTCCTCATGTATGCTTTCTTCTTGTTCATCCCTTTGTCCTCCTTTTTCCTTCTCACTTCGTCCTTTGCTTAAAATTACCTTTTATCAGAGCTTAGGTGTTGAAGTGACTTCTTGGTATAAGGCCAGAAGGGAGAGAAGAGTAAACAGGAAATAGGAAGAAAGAAGAAGGAAAAAAAGGAAAGAGAAAAAAGGAAAAAGAGAAAAAAAAGGAAGGGGGATGAAACCAAAAAAATTAAAGAAAAGAACAGAAGGACAGAAAGAGAGAATGACAGTGATGGAACAAATGGTATTGATTGGCAGTGTGTTAAGGTCTTGCCTGTAACTCAAGAATTTTGAGGGACTGGGGTGGGTTCCTCAAAATCAGGAACTCCTTATCATCCTGAGCAAAGCCAGACTCTTCCTCTACCAAATACAGGAAGAGAAAGGAAAGAGTATAAATGAAAAATAAGAATATAAAATTAAATAAGAATTAAAAAAATACAAAAATTCTGTTGTGTAGATTTGCCAATACTTTCTTCCCAGGACCAAAGGTAGAAAAGCTCCCAGACCATAATCTCTTGACCACCTTGAGACAAAATACTGCCATCATCCCCTGTGGACCACCCCAGCTCTCAGCAAAAAAAGAAAATGATAGTAATAAAATAAGAATAGGTAAAGGAAATTAAAACAAGTGTGTTAGATTCCACTGATCTGGATCACACACTGTCTCCTATTCACTGCCACCTCACTGCACACTCTTTCTTTCCCCAGTACCATCTCTTGCTCTACCCTCCTCATTTAGATTTTTAGAGTGGTAAATTATTTTACCCCATTACCTTGTTGCTATTAGTTTTATTGTTCAATGTTGAATCAAATTTACATTCCTAAGATAATTACTACTTAGTAATGATGTATTTATTATCCTTTTTGTATATGTTGTTTTAAATTTGCTATTTTTTTTGTTATTGTTTGCATCTGTGTTGAACAAGTAAATGACTTCACAGATTTATTCTCTTATAATGCCCATAAGTGATGTTGCTGTTGGGGTCAAAAAAATGACTTAGTAAATGCTAATTCCTAGAAAAATTTGTATATTGTTTCTTAAATGTTTGCAAGAATTTATCATTGAAGTTATCTAAGCTTGTTTTGTTTGTCTGTTTGTAAACAGCAAGGTATTCAACAACAAATTAAGTTTATTTAATGAGTACAAGAATATACTCAGAAATGTTCTTAGTTATATGTTTATTCTGGATGACATTGGTTGTTTATTTATTTTAAGGAATTTGCCAATTATATCAAAGCTGTTAAATTTATTGACATGAAATTGATTTCATTGTTATTTATTTACTCTTCCAATATCTTAAGGATTAACAATGATGTACCTTCTGTCATCTGTATATTGGGTATGTGTATCTTCTAGCTTTCAATTTCATTGATGTTTTCAAAGAACCAACATCAACTACTTTGTTTTGCTCTATATCTTTCTGTATTCAATTTTATTGATTTCTGCTATTCGCTTCTATATTTATGGTGACCTTATTTATGACTTATCTGGATTTAATTTTCTTTTTCGATTATTATTTCTTACAGTGATAGATTATTTCATTTTCTTTTTCAATTATTATTTCTTACAGTGATTTGAGAACTGTCTTATTTTCTAATGCTAAAATTTAATGTTTTAAATTTTTTCAGAATATTACTTTATCTTTATGCCACTAAGTTTTCTATGTTATGGTTTCATTTTCATTTTAAAAAAATGTTTTCTAATTTCTCTTTTGACCTGATGGCTATTCATAAGTATAATATGTAATTTCAAAACATTTCAATATTTTCTAAATATTTTATGTTATTGATGTCTAATTAAATTTGAGTGTGGTCATAATGAATACATTGTATCATTTTAATGTTTTTAAATATGTTGAGTTTTAGTTCTCTTAAGGAATGTTTCATGTATACTCTCTTCATCTTCTAGGGGTGCTATAACAAAATAGCATAGAACAGGTAGCTTAACCCACGAGCACTTATTTCTTATAGTTCTGGAGGCTGATAATTCTAAGATCAGGGTGTTGGCAGATTTGCCATGTCATGAGGATCTTCTTCCTGGTGTGCAGATGACTTCCTTGTTGCAAAGTCCTTATATAGTAAAGAAAGTGGAAAAGATCTCTTGTTTCTTTTTCACATAAGGGCCGTACCTAAAAAACGGGGACAACAATCTTATGACCTCTTCTAAAACTTGTTACTTTCTACAGGCTCCCTCCTCTAAATATTATCACACTAGGAATCAGAACTTCAACAGATGAATTTGAAGTGGACACAAAAATCCAGTCTAGGGCAGTGTCCATAGCTTAGTGGGTAGGATGCTGTCACATACACAAAGCTAGCGGGTTCAAACTCAGCCTGGGCCAGCTAAAATCAATAATGAGAACTGCAACAACAATAACAACAACAACAAAATACCTGAGAGTTGTGACGGGCACCTATAGTCCCACCTACTTGGGAGGCTGAAGCAAGAGAACCACTTATGCCCAAAAGTTTGAGGTTGCTGTGAGCTGTGACGCCATGGCACTCTACCAAGGGTGACATAGTGAGACTCTGTCTCAAAAAAAAAAAAAAAAGTGTGTAGAAAGGCTCAAAGTAAAAGGCCAAGGTGTAGGCAGGGCCAGGGAGCCCCCAC
>CAUYRH010065576.1:0-24178 GCA_963574655.1 Perodicticus potto | reverse complement strand
GAGTCTCCTGCCTCCGCCTCCCAAGTAGCTGGGACTACAGGCGCCTGCCACAACGCCCGGCCATTTTTTGGTTGCAGCCGTCATTGTTGTTTGGCGGGCCCGGGCTGGATTCAAACCCGCCAGCTCAGGTGTACGTGGCTGACGCCTTAGCCCATTGAGCCACAGGCACCGAGCCGGTCTTTTTGTTGTTATTCTAAATAGGGTCTTATGTCTCCTAATATTTTTGACCTTGTATTTATGTGTCCAAACAGTATTTTTAAACAAAATGCATGACTTCAGAGTCTTCACCACTACCCATAATCTTACATCTAGCTGTTAGTTGTCTAGCTCCTAAAGGCATTTGGGTTTTTCAACCCATGAAAATATAGTTCAAATTATTTTATAAAAGAATCCAATGTAAATAGTTTTGATATGTAAAGAAATCATTCATAATGTAAATCTCACCCAACTACAACTATTTTATAAATTTTACTTTCATATGAATGTGCTTTTCTTTAAGCAAAAAAATTAACCTCGTAATTATTCCATTTTTATCTAAGGCATATATTTTGCCACCTGGTGCTATTCCCACGTAAGGCACTGGGTTTTTATTTATAATTGCCCTCAAGGTAGGGCAATAATAAATATATATTATACATGTGTAGTGTAATAGCTATTATAATAAACTTAACAAACTTTTTTTCATATTTCTTGGTGTTTAAAAATTCAGTCATCTTTAAGACAGAATGTTACATCAGAACTTTTTGCCTGTCCCATTAGTGATTTTAAAAATAAGCAAAATCAGCCCTGGAATATAAAATGTAATTCTAATGAATAATCAACCTTTCAACAATAATGTTAACATTATCAACAGGCGGGATATAATTATCACAGATAGTTACTTCATCAGCTGTTAATTTTAAAACATTTATAGTATGGTGTTTTCTAACAGCCACCAATTCTCCAATTTTCTGACAAGAACTGGGTGTCCAAAAATTCCATTCTCTTCTGACGTGACCTACCTGGTGTTAGGGTCAGATCCTTACAGTTAAAGGACCCAGTCTCACAAGAAGCCTCCACTTCAGACAGGATTTGCAAACCCTGGACCACCTGTTCTTCTGACCAATAGGCTAAAAGTAAGGGATCCTGTAACCCCTTCTACAGGTTCAATGCTTTGTTAGAAGGGTTCACAGACCTTAGGAAAACACTTTGCTCACATTTACTGATTTATTATAAAGGATACTTTTGTCAAAACTAAGAGGGAGTTTTGGTCTAGGCCCAATTACTCATCACACAAAGATCCAATCGTTGAAACAATTAAGATTGCCAAGGGAAAACATGAAAGGAGCTTGGCAGAGTACCCAGAGACAGACTAGTAGAGGTTCAGACCAAGTTTAATGAAAGAAGACAAAGACCCATCTGGGCAAAGATGGTGGCTTCAATGAGGATGATTGGAAGCTTGTTTTTATATTAGGCATAAGAGCAGGAAGATTCCACAGATTGCTGAAGGTTTTGGCAGGCTTGGGTCTTTCCAGAGGAACTCTTAGGGCGTGAGATGAGGGGAACAGGTAGATCTTTTGTTCTGGGAGGAGAGGTGTGGGAAGGGCTTAGGTCCTTAACAAAAAGGAATTTTTTTAATATGACAAAAGTCTTATTGGGATTGTAGGAGAAGCTTCCTCAAATCCATCTCCCCAGTGGAGATCATGGGTTTTTAAAGGGGGAACCACACAACTTTGGGCAGGTCATGGTGTAACTAACTAAAAAGGGACTCCATGCACTGGGGCAGGTCTTGACGGATGGTGATTCTTGGTGACAGGAATCTTGCTCAGGGGCCTTCAGAATCTCTTCAGAATATCCACTGTTTCTGGGAAACAACTCAAAAGTCAAGACGTTAGTTAAGAGAGAGGACTATATAGGGTGGTCATTGAAATTTGTTCAGTGTGGGGCAGGTTACAATACAACTGAAGAACAGCAAAATGGAAAAGATTCATAAGGCAATGTGTGAGGGTAGAGTGTGGAGCTTCAGTGTCCTCTCTGGATGTTCCAACCTCCCAGAATCTTGGTGTGTTCACCAACCAGAAAGCTCTCTGAGTCTCCTTGTTTGTGATATTTTATAGGGCTCATTCTCCAGCACCCTCTTCCTTCCCAAGAGGTCGGTGGGTGGGACTGAAATGTGTAAGCCACTAATCATCTGATCTTTCTGTTGACCAGCCCCTTCTTGAGGCTGTCCACCTTGCTCCCTCCATCCCTAAGTCACCTTATTATAAACTCAGAAGGGAATGAAAGCAGCTTCTGATGAAAACAAAAGACACTCCTGTTGCTCAGAATATTTCAAGGAGCTCTGGGGACAAGCTAGACCTAATATATCTTATTATATTGCATGTCTATCTATTAGATATAAGTTAAGGTTTTTCTTTGAATTTTCATAAAAAGAGAAAAAATAATTGAGTTGAAAATGCATAAATAAATTGAAAGGGAGAAAACAGGAGAAGAAAGGGGATAAAAATAAAGGAGAAAAAGAGCAAAATAGAAAAAAAAGCATTTAAAACTGAAAAACTGAAAAAAAGCATTTATGTGATTTCGGCAACTGTTTTAACTTCTTAGGACATTCCACAGATTTTTACAGAATTATTTTGAAGTTAGAATTAGTATTAACTGAGTATTAATTATCATAAAAGTTCTGGTCATTTCTTATTATTTCTCTTTTAATACTGATGATAATGACAATGATGATGATAAATTATATTATTGAAAGATAATGTCTTTGAAAGTTTGCTTATTTAGATAAGACTTACCATAAACTTTGATTAAGCATTTTTATGAATACATAGTTCATTTTCTTAAGTGGAAAATGACACACTTAGCCTTGAATACCACAAGAAAACACGATCAAATAAATATCCTTGAGGTCTATAATGACTCAAGAACCACATTAAGAAAATCATTTCAGGAAAGTTTAACTATTATAATCATTCATTAACCAGCAGTAGAATGGTTCAATTTATGTTTTCTATCAGAAATATACAGACAGCAGAATCATGTTACTAGGTTACATAAATAAGCATGGCAAATTTGTGCTGGTTTGTCAAGTATTTGGTTAAAAAAAAACTCATATCACTTTAAAATATCCAAAATAGCTCCCAGATTCAAATTCAAATTCAAGAATGCAGGAATAATGTAAATAAGAACAGCTCTTCTCATTTGAAGAAAACCGATTAATTGCCTTATCTCAGCTAGAGTCTCTAGTGGACAAGTGAATAAGGGGCATTGTCCCTGGGGCTAATGATCTTTGGGGAAAGTTCTGTGATTACCATACTGACAGTAATAAGTTTAATTTGTAATGGTTTTCTAAATAATTTTATGTACATAAAATTGTACATATATTTATGTACATATAATTTTATGTATATACTTCATTGCCATACAGTTTTAAGGTGATATCTATCACAATTAATTGATGAAGCCTCAATTTACATTGAGTTTGTCTTCAGTAGGAGAATCAATGAGAAGGTCTGAGAAATAATATCCCAAAGAAGAACCTACAAGGACAATAATGGCAACAATAATACCTGCGACACATGGAGTGGTTTGTATGTGTCAGGCCTGTAAGTCTCTTGCATAAAATTTCTTTTTTCTTAGTCTATTTGGTGCTGCTATAACAGAACATCTGGGTCTGTGTAGTTTATAGTGGGAGAAGGAACACTAAGAAGGGGGCTTTGAGGCAGGGTGGGAGGAAAACCTGGGCTGCTAAACCAGGAAGTCTGGAAAGCCCATAAGAATGTGGGTCTGAGGTAACCTGGGTAACCAACGACCAATAGAAAAGGGCACTACTGCCTGAAGGTGCAGAGGTTGCTGTTAGGTAGGCTAAAGCCATGGCACTTAGTCTTGGCAACAGAGCAAGGCTGATATAAATATAAATATAAATATTCAGTTTCCTTCACTTTCTGAAAAAGTTAACTATAAATAAAATACTATTTTTCAAATATAGGTATATATTGCTTATACCAAAATAGTTATTTCCAGTGATTATATTATTGATATAAATATGGAGGTAAAAGGAAAGGGTTATATGCATCTTTTAATATCAAACAAGATTATAACACACACACACACAAAATACAGTGAGTGGCCAGTTTGGAGCACTGAGTGGGCAGAGAACTTTGGATGATCTAGAGGAGATATAAATAGACTTAGTAGCCATGACAGGAAAAGGAAGAAGGGATGAAGGATGTTAGTAACCGTGGCTGGGCATGGTGGCTCATGCTGTAATCCTAGCACTCTGAGAGGTTGAGGCTGTGGGAGGATCTCTTGAGCTCAGGAGTTCAAGACCAGGTTAAGTATGAGTGAAACATTGTCTCTTCTAAAAATAGATAAAATTAGCCACTCTTTTTGACATGTGCCTTTAGTTCCACCTACTTAGGAGGCTGAGGCAGGAGGATTGCTGAACCCAGGGGTTTGAGATTGCTGTGAGGAAGGCTGAAGCCACAGTACTTTAGCCTGAGCAACAGAGTGAGACTCTCTTTCTTAACAAGAACAAAAAAATGTTAGTAATCATCAAAAGCTCATAAAAATTTAAAGATGTTTGCCAAAATAAAAATTTCTAAAGAAGAGTTGAAACATATAGTCAAAGAAATCTTGGAATTTGAATAAAAATACAAAGTTAACATATAGAAGAAAAAATATGTGTATGAAAAGGCAAGAGAAAAGTGTTTCTCCAAGAAAATTTATTATGAAGCTAACAGAAGTTACCCATGGATCGCTATGAAAGTTTTGAGGTAGACTGGGTTATGGTGCATTATTTCAGTTCCAAGATACACGGTAGACAGTGTCCTTTCTGATTCATCATGGAGGTTTCAACTTTCTCAGCTTATGGGTGTGGCAGGGAAGGCTTCATTTGTTTCTGTCCATGTGGATTTTATGTTTCTTGATTTCTGCATATCTCAAAACTTTCATATTGACTCACCTATACTCCCCCAACCCCCCACACACACAAAGAGAAAAGGCTCAGGAAATGCTTAAATCAATGAATTACAAAAAACAAAAAACAAAACTATGAAAATATTATGTACAAGGAAATGACAATCAGAATAACACTGGCTGGTACAGTAGATCACTTGTTAACAGTATGTCAAAAGACTGTGGAATAGTGCTTTTAAATATTAGAAGGAGTAATTTTCACCCAGGATTCTCTACCCAGCCAAACTATCAGTAAAATTTTGAAAGTAGAAAATAAAAATATTTTAAGGTGTGCAAAGGTTCCGAAAATTCATCTCCATGAAATCTTTATCCAGGAAGCTTCTTGAGGAAATAAATGAAGACATGGCAGCCCTAGTGTCTTTGTCCATTCAGGCTGCTTAACAAAACTAACATAAGATAGCCAGCTGATAAGCAGCAAATATTTATTTCTTACAGTTCTGGAAGCTAAGAAGTTCAAGATCAAGGTATCAGCAGATTCAATGTGTGTTGAGGATCCATTCCTTACAGATGGTGTCCTTTAGCTGTATCACCACATGGTGGAAGGGGCCACCAAGCTCCTTTAAGCCTCTTTTATATGTGCACCAATTCCATTCATGAGATCTTCCATCTTATGACATAATCACTTCCCAAAGGCTTCACTTCTTAATACCATTACATTGGGAATTAGCTTTCAACATGTGAAGTTTTGGGAAAGACACAAACATTCAAACCATAGCACCTAGGATTTAGGAAATAGTGATAATGATACTTGCATGCTAAAAAATGGTTATTTAACTATAGAAGTAAGCTAGATAATGAGGTAGGGGTAAAACTAAAACCATACCTACTGCAGTAGGGAATAAATAATGTCTGAAATTGATAAATTATAAAATAAAAGCTTATAATTTAGTGATGGCTATCAGATGAAAGAGTTTAAAAATTTAGAAATTGAGTCAGATGTGGTTGCTCACCCGTGTAGTCGTAGTACTTTGGGAGGTCGAGGTGGGAGGACGGCTTAAGGCCAGGAGTTCAAAATCAGCACGAGCAAGAGTGAAATCCCATTTCTACAAAAAATAGAAAAAGTTATCTGCGTGCAATGATGTGTGTCTGTAGTCCCAGCTACTTGGGAAACTGAAGCAGAATGATCACTTGAGCCCTGAAGTTTGAGATTGCAGTGAGCTATGATGATGTCACTGCACATCAACTAGGGTGACAGAACCAGATTCTTTCTCAAAGAACAAAAATTGTTAGAAATTGGTTGCCCTGACACTGGGGAGGAGTGAGATAACATAGAGTGACTTCACATTATTCACTCTTAAATATTTTATTTTTTAAAAACCAAATGTTTGTGAATCAATTAAGATAGGTGAGTTTTCCTTCAGTAGTAAATGCCCCCAAATTTCTGTGTCTTAAAACAACAAAATATAGGTCACACTCAAGCAACATGACTATCTGAGTCATCGGAGCTCCACATAGTCTTCTGGGACCCAGGCTAACAGAGGCTCATCTTTACATTTGCTCATATATTTATTTGCAAGAGGCAGGGAAAGCAGATGCAGCAGGGCAACAACATGCCATCTCTTGATTTTTATGCTGGGAAGTTGCAAAAATCCTGTCCTTTATTTCACTGACTAAAGCAAATCTCATGACCCAATTTGATGGCTATGGGGCTGGGAAATGTCATCCACTCCCAGAAAGTTGCAGCAATACTTGAGAACAGGAATACATTACTGGGTGTGATCACTCCTGTAATCCTAGTGCTTTGGGAGGTTAAAAGAGAAGGATTCTTCGAGGGCAGGAGTTCAGGACTAGCCTGAGCAACGTAGTAATAGCCCATCTCTACAAAACAAAACTAAACAAAAATTAGCAGGGCAGGGTGGCTTGTGCATGTAGTCCCAGCTTCTCAGGAGGCTGAGGTAAAATGATCACTTCTGCCTCGGACTTTGAGGTTGCAGTGAGTTATGATATAATGCCACGGCACTCCAGCCTGGGTCACAGAGTGAGACTCTGTCTCAAAAAGAAAAAAAAAAAATGAATGCAACTTACAGCAGCCTATAATACTTTTTAAATAACCAAGAGTAGAATATAATGAATGGAGAGTATTTTGAAAAGTACCTATCTCAAATTAATGGTAGTTATTTTCTAATTATTTTGCCATTCTACTTATTTATTTGTATAGACAGAGTCTCACTTTATCGCCCTTGGTAGAGTGCTGTGGCATTACACGGCTCACAGCAACCTCCAACTCCCGGGCTTCGGCAATTCTCTTGCCTCAGCCTCCAGAGTAGCTGGGACTCCAGGCGCCCTCCACAAAACCCGGCTATTTTTTTGTTGCAGTTTGGCCGGCCTGGGATTGAACCCATTACCTTTGGTATATGGGGCCGGCCCCCTACGCACTGAGCCATAGGCGCCGCCCTATTTTGCCATTTTAAAAGAATTAATATGTTGCTTAATACTGACTGATTAATCTATTTTTATTATGGAGAAACCCTACATCACATAAAATGTACTCTTACAACAATGTACAAGTATCCAGAATGATATTGTCAACTAACTGAATGCACAGTTTTGTGCAACAGATCCCTAGAACCTTCCCAGCCCCCAGTTCCCTAGAACCTTCCCAGCCCCATCCTGCATAACTGAACCTTGTCAGACCCTGGTAACCAGCATTCTGCTTTCTATTTTTATGAGTTTAACACTCTAGATACTTCAGGTAAGTGGAATCATGAAGTAAACAATCACTGAGTTGGTGTTTGCTTGTTGAAGACATTTCAACAATGTAGCTATCTTACTCCAGAAAAAAAATCATGAGCTTTTCACCACTTGGTCTTGAGGAATCAAGTTCTAAGCAATCAACTCAGGAAATTAATGAAAGGATTAAAAGAGCTCTTCAAAATAGGTTCCACCCACCCACCCTCCTAAAAATATTCTTGTTAAGTTTGAAATGTACTGGCTATTTAGACTCTAGCATTTGTAAAATTATGTAATGCCCAATGCTTAATGAAAGGAAATGCTAGGCAAATTCAGGAAAAATCAGTAGGTGATGCCTGAATGGAAATCGCCTGTGGAAAATTCCCGAGAGGGCCAACTGGGGTTCTTGGGGTTACTGAATGTTTTTGACTTCTTATTCATACTACCTGGGCTTTCTTTCCTCACATAGTAGCTTTTTTTTTTTTTTTTTTTTTTGCTGTACACTGGTTTTATTTACCTGCATGAGCGATTTTGTTGACAGGAAGCTATTTAACTCTCTGTTCTGTCTGTTTTTCCCCAAAAGGAACATCTATAAGTAGCTGCGTATTACAACAAAAATAAGCCAGCCCTTCTTTGGCTGCTTTCTTTTGGTTGTTCACAGATTAGCTCTGTTGTCATAGGGCTCTTGGCCTGCTTATAGAAAATCAGTTTACTGATTTGCAAAGGTGAAAAATTGCTTCTTCCCTTTACCAAGGGGAGGAACAGTGGAGCAAAAGCATCTTGACATGTTGGTATTCAGATTAAACCAGAGTGAGAGCTGCTGATCCACTGGTGCTAATTAAAATCAGCATTCCAAACAATGAAAGGCCCAGATCACCTGGGAAGATGAGACACCTACCAAATGTAATTGGGAGGAAGAAGTCAACATTTACCCTAAAAAGCAACAGGCGGGAGGAAGAGGGACCAGCCTCGAATTCAGCAAAACCTGGCAAACCTTTCTCTCAGAAAATTGACTCCACAAATTTAGTTTTGACTAGGAATAGAAATAAGCAATTTTATTTTATTTTATTTTTTTGAAATAAGCAATTTTAATTTTATTCTAGTTAGCTTTAATCTGCATGTTTAAGTTGATAAAAAAGACAAATAAACATCTCAGAAAATCTTGATGCTTCTCAGTCTTAGTTTTCCTGAATTTACTTAGAAACACATGTAGAGTTTATTTGATTTTGAAACTAAATTTCAGAGTTGTTAATCCACTTGTTCCACTTCACACAGTAAATCAATCACTATAAACTAAGAGATTAAATTTTGATTTGCACAATTTGTAAACTATCCAACAGCTCTATTCTCCTCCGAAGAGTCTAGCATTGTTTGTAAGAGGACCTGGTAGGCAAACTGAGTCCTCCAATGTGACTCCACTATAGTGGTCTTCAGTTCCTCACTCAGCAGGGGGTGCATTCTGATTTTTTTTCAGGTTGTCTTAAAGTATTGACATCTTAAAACTTTAACTCTGAAATTGGAAATAAAAACCTTTAACACTTTCTTGGCATAATCCTCATTCATAGAAGTGATCTTATGAATGAAGTTTGAAATATCTTCCAGGACAATTGTCCTTCTTAGTAAATGGCTTTGGGAAGATGCAAATAGCACAATTACAGCTCTTAAAATGACTATTAGTCATTACTCAGAAGCTTCCTTACCTCACAATTACCGGTTGTGTGCTTCTCTTATATTTCTGGGGTACTATGTCATGATTCGATTTTTGTTTGCGAAAATATAGATGTTGTTTGTGTCGGCAACAAAAAAATCACCATCTCTTATGGTAACCTAAAAAATGAAAACTTGCATACTTCTTACAAAATCAAACCTGTGGAAAGTATGAATTTGGAGTATTGAATTTCTATTATGTGATCAAACACTGATTGATTATGTGTCAGGTTTAACATTTTTATAGTGATTATCTCATATAATTTAAATTGGACCCCACTTCTTGGAGGTAGATAGTAAATTAAACTCCATTTCGAAGAGAAGGAAACTGTTCATAGAAATTCCTATGCCACCCAAAGGCACACAGTAAGTCAGGATATGAGATATGAAAATAATTCTTGGAAGAAATAATGAAAAGTCATAGGAGTTGTGGTGAGGATAGGAGGAGACTGGTTACATGAAGGGATGATTGGAGAATCTCTTGATTGATGTACCTGGCAAAGCACCAAAGAATCAAAGGAAACATTTCTAAACTTTTATGAAGCAGTCTCTGCCGATCAAAAGTCATGCTGTACTTTAACTTCTGGACATAGCTTTAAATTCTCTTTTGGGTTCAAAGTCACTACATTAGGTTTGGGGCTGATCTATTCAGCAAATCTCTTCAAATCTGCAACTAGACCCTAAGGTCGTGTGAGGCATGGGTACACATGCGTACACTGTGTCTCATCTGCACCAAAGAAGAGCCAGATGGAGAAAGTTGCCCTAGAAAAGAGTATTTAGCTCTTACCCAGGGAAAGTTTAAGGAATGAGGGATAGGGAGCAGAAATGTACATAGGTAAATTTGGAGATTACTGAATTAGAGTCCAGTCTCCTGCAACTTGCACTCTGTCATCAGCACAGGCTCTGTTCCAACATTAAAACTCTCTGTTTGCTGAGGACGGAAATCAAACAATAATCTAGAGCTTTTCATTTTTGTCTTACTTTAAATCCTAGAGCTCAATAGAACTAGATCCCAATAAGCTACAATTTTGTATTATTTTCCCCAAACTAGAAATCACTATAGATATATTGTCTTTTGTTCTTTGCTGGTGTTGTCAAACTCGAGTCTTTACCCTATTGTTAGTCTTCAGGATCCCTACTTCTCCATATTTGGTTACAAAGCTCCAGGCTGCCTATGCACAGACCAAACAATAGCCAGGAAAGGACAAAAGTTCATTCATGAGGCAGTGTCAGGGCTTTTGCGGAATATAGAAGCTAATTAATTTTTTCCTTTTAAATGCGACTGAAACATACAGGACTGATTACTCTCATTGTTTGTGCTGTCACAAGGACAGATAGTGACATCTGCAGCTCATAATTCTTTCCTTCATTCTTGCTGACAAACATCCAATCAGAACATTCAGAGCAGAAGAGGTAGGAAGATTTTACTAGAACATGAGTATTTATAGAGAGGCTCCCTGGATCTTGAAGCCAGTTCTATTTACAATATACCCTTTCCAAGCTTCATCTTAATATTTAATATTAATATTAAATTAATCAAACACAATAAAATTGGCACATTGATTAATTAAATTAATATTTAACATTAAAAAGCTGCCTTTAAATAATATTACTAACATAATAATAATACTGCCTTTTAATAATATAAAAAGAGAAGGATTTTACATAGGACTTTCTAGGCAGGAGATAACAAGGCCACTTTGATACAGTGGGTGAATAGTGTATGAACAGTTTAAATTCCTGTTGCTGCCATCCAGCCCCCCAATCAATGACTCAGAGGTAGCACCGCAGACGGAATGATTGATGGCTGAAGCTCGCTCTGGCATTACAGTGAATTTATTTCTTCCAACAAGGCTTGTATAGGCACATAACTTAATCAACAAGCACAT
Organism: Perodicticus potto; assembly: GCA_963574655.1. Taxonomy (NCBI): domain Eukaryota; kingdom Metazoa; phylum Chordata; class Mammalia; order Primates; family Lorisidae; genus Perodicticus; species Perodicticus potto. The sequence continues at coordinate 12,956 of CAUYRH010065576.1, read as the reverse complement.
GACTTAATCAATAAACATATGACTTAAACCTGACCCCAGGCCTTTTACCGCCTGGTACTTACAGGTCTATGGATAAATTGGACTAACTGATAACCACTTATTATGTAAAACTATCCTTATCAGCAAAGGCTTAACCGGCTTAACTGATAACTACTTTACCAAGGTTATTCTTATGTTAAGTTGTAATCCTTTAACTGACCATTTGGAGGCAGTTAATCCTCTTAAGGGAGTAGCCTGGAAAATCCCACCAGGATTTTTCCTTTCTAACTCACAAAAGGCTTTAAACTTGCCTTCACAAAATGGGAGACTGATCGACCTTACAAGGGCGCAGATGACTGTGCCCCTACAAATTCCCTTCCTTGTTCTGTTGGATCTGGTGATTGGATTCCAGTAGCAGCCCTGGGTCTAGGTGTATGAAGTAGAGTATTTCATAGAAATCTTTAGTGTTCTGGTATAAAGACAGATCTCTCTGCCTCAAAATGCAATTGATCTATTTCACTCCTCCAACTTACTACCATTTCTGAAATATATTATGTCTTACCCTATGTCACCTCTGCAAACGAAATGACTCCCCCCCCCAAATAGTTTACTTATCCATTCATTTAGTTATAGAACACTTATGAGCATTTACTATGTACCAGGTGCCATTCGAGGGACTAGAAAACAGAGACAAATAAGTCATTCTCTCTAGCCTCAAGGAGCTCTCTGATTATCTATAAGATCAGTGATGAACATAATTGCAGTAGTAGCTAACGTGCATTGAGTGCTTACTATGTGCCAGGCAGTTTTCTAAGAACTTTACACGTGTAAGCTCTTTTGATATAAAACAACATTCTTTTGGAGATAGACATATTATTTCTGTTTCACAAGTACAGAAGCTGAGGCATAGACAGATTAAGTGACATAGTCCTAAAACCACACAAGACAGTAAAGGATAGAGGTAGGAGTCAAATGCAGGCAATTTGACCTGGAAGTCTATGTCTATGCAGCGATGAAGGTGATTCTAGAAGAATCCCAGAGAGAGTGCCTCAACTGGGCTGATGAAGGAGGCAGGTCAGGGCAGACTTTCAGAATGAAAGAGAGCTGAGGCTGAGGCTTAAAGAGTGAGTTAGCTAGCAAAGGTATGAAGAAGAAAAGGTGAGAACATTGTAAAGATGGCAGCAGGGGCCAAGTTGAGGTGTGGGTGTGACATAAATCTTCGAGAAGGGGCATTTGCACTGCTGGTGGTGGGGGCTGGAATCTCAAGGAATCTGATGGAAAGAGGCTAGCAGTGAGGCTAGAGCAAGTTGGTAGGGCCCCATTAGGATGACTCTGGAGGCTTCCTTAGGGAATTTGGATATTATCCTTTCCTGACACTCATCTATGCTTTTTATTTTATTTTGTTTACATTTATTTGAACTATAAATCATGTGCTGAATAAATGCTAAGTCAGCTTTCTAGAGCCCTCAGTTTCCTCATGTAAAATTTATGAAGTTTGGGTTAGATAATCACTTAGATTCCTTCTAGTGTTGAGATTTATATCTGTCTATTATATCCTTTTGGTCTCTTATTGACATGTTAAAGTTCTTTCTGAAGCTGTACTTCACCAAGTTTACATTTCTCTGCCTCAGCTCAATGTAGAAGCAAAGTCTAGTGAAACCTTAGGTAATCATAGTATATGGGAGTACTGCTTCCCTTTTCTCATCTCAGTGTAGAAGATAGTCATAATGTTAAGGAATGACACGGCAGGAGTATAATTGCACATTGTTCAAGGTGTACCTGGGGCTAAATATAAATTATAGTAGACCCTCTAAAAGTTGACCACACAAGGGACTGTAACAGACTAGTCAACATTGTGGAACTGGTCAACATAAAGAACTAAGCCTACTATACTGATATGTACATGGGAAGCATGTCTGGTCTGTGAAAATTAGGTCAGCTTAAGGAGGTGGTCAATATAGGAAGGTGTTAGAGAGGTGGGTAACAATAGAGGTTCTGTGGTATATGAAGGCATGAGTCTCATAAAACATTATTGTTGCAGCATATGTAATCCTTTGTTCTTTGGATTTCCTGATTGCAATAAATTCGGGTTCAGAGAGGAGGCTTTGAACCTTCTTCTCTTCTCCCAATTGCTTCATTCCCATTTCTGATTCTGCCAAAATTATGTTATCTTTTAACCCAGTCAACTCCCTTCTTCCAGTCCCTTGTTCTCATCTGTGACCTTTATCTGTCTGGGGACCTGGCTGTGCACTATGCATCTTTAATCTCCCCTGTGCACAAGTATCTTTTTCCCTCTTATCTCAGCCAATGAACTTTGCTTCCCACCTCTCTGTTAAGTGTAGCTTAGTTTTTTTTTTTTTCTACAGAATGATAGATTTTTTTTCTTCATTTTTTCCCTTTTGGTTCCTCTCACATTCCCTCCCCTTTTCCTCTTTCCTGCCCACCCAGAAAGGTTGAAAAACAGTTTTAAGGAAACATAGACATACATCATGACTAGATTTATTCAAAGTAAAATTTAAGTGAGGGAAGTAAGGAATGAAGTTACTTTGGCACAAATGATAGCAAGTCCTTGCTCCATGTTTGCAAAGGGCAAGCCATAGTCTTGGTGCTAGCCAACTTAGCAGCTGAAGGTTAAAGGACATTCTGATTTACTGTACCTAAAAGATAGAAATAAAGCAGTATCATGACAAAGAGCAACATTTCTTGAGGCTGAAATTGAGAAACTTCTCCCATGAATCCTCCTAATTCAGACCCTCTATGTACAGGGCCTACCCTGCATCCTCCTGCTATGCCCTTACAAAAAGCCATGCATATGAGACTTTTTAAAGGTCTGCACTTTGGGGCTCATATCATGCCAAAGCCAATCCAGTAAAAGTAACTTAGGGGGCTACGATGTGCTTTGGTCCTCACGTGTAGCTCTCTGTTGTGCTAGTTAACATGGGGATAAATTTTGGAAGTTGAAGAGCAGCCGTGTGTATTCTGCGGTTCATTATCCACAAGAGATGATCTGGGAGGTAAGAAAAGCATCCATGGCCAAATTAATTGGGATATGCAAATTCTCTCTACAGATTCAAAGTGCCCATTAGCATATAAGAACTGTGAAAGTCCTGCAACAAAGAAATGTTCTACCTTCCCAAACATATTCAAACATAGGACTGGTATGTGTTGTTATATTGTTGTCTCCCAGTTCATTACTTGGGCCACTTCACGATGTTCAAACCGGCTCCATGAACCCCCCCATATATTTTTTTATAATCCTCTCATTTAATTAACTACTTGACCCTTTGAGGGTCAGAAATGATGGACTCAATCAACCCTGTTCCAGCCTTCCAATGTGCTGAGGTTATAGGTATGAGTCACCACACTCAGCCTGAAATGATGCATTTTCTACAAGACAAAAAGGTGGAAATTCTGAAGGACTGGGCAGACTTAACTGATGTACAAAGTCACCATCCCCCACAGGCTGTCCCCAAAGCATGTGGCCCCTAGTGAGTTACACCGAGACCTGCCTCAGACACATGACATCCCTTAGTCAAAGAGATGGATTTGAGGCCACTTCTCCCCTTCTCCTGGCAAGAGACCTGTCTTTTTTTGTTTTTGTTTTTTTTGAGACAGAGCCTCAAGTTGTCACCCTGGATAGAGTGCCATGGCATCATAGCTCACAGCAACCTCCAATTCCTGGGCTCAAGTGAGTCTCTTGCCTCCGCCTCCCAAGTAGCTGGGACCGCAGGTACCCACCACAACTCCCGGCCATTTTTTTGGTTGCAGCCGTCATTGTTGTTTGGCAGGCCAGGGCTGGATTCGAACCCGCCAGCTCAGGTGTATATGGCTGGCGCCTTAGCCCGTTGAGCCACAGGTGCTGAGCCAAGAGACCTGTCTTATTAAAAATCCTTTTCTTCTGAATGGTGCGGAAGGTGGGGGGGGGGGGTAGGCAGGGGAATAAGGGAACTCTGCACTTTCTGCTCAACTTTGCTGTAAACTTAAATCTGTTCTAAAAATAAAGTCTACAGAAAGGTAAAATGTGGAACAATTTTTAAAAATTCCTTTCTTCCTTGGCAATGCTCACTGTCCCAATAATTGGATCATTGTGTGAGGACCACGTGTATCTAGACTGAAACCTCCTTGCAGTTTTGACAACAGGAGGAATAGATGAGTAGTTAGGGAAATTAATTGTATTACTAAAATATAACTGTATTAGAAATTATGCCAGCTTTTAGATTGTTATAACATCATTATGGAAATTTGCTGAAATGGAATTAAATCTTGCAAAAGATTTCAATAACATTTTACTTTAGGTCAAACAAAATAATAAAACAAATATCCATTTTGATATTTAAGAAACTGATCACTTAGGCCAGACAACTATAGTGGCTCTTGCCTGTAATTCCACCTCCTTGGGAGGCTGAAACAGATGATTGCTTGAGGTCAGGAGTTTGAAACCAGCCTTGACAACATAGTGAAACCCTGTCTCTACCAAACAAAAAAAAAATTTAAATTAGCCAGGTTCCAGCTACTTGGGAGGCTGAAGTAGAAGGATTACTTGAGGCCAGAAGATAGAGGCTACCACGAGCTATGATTGTACCATTGCACTCTACCCTGGGTGACAGAGTGAGAACCTATTTCTAAAATAAAAAACTTGTGTTTTAATTAAAAAATTGTAAAAAGACTTTCCTAAAATACTACTGACACCAATCTAACATGGTTATTTATTTACGCTTGTTTTTAAATATACTAAACATAATTGACAAAGAAACCTTTTAACTGCAAAAGATTGAGGTTTTCTGAGCAGGGTGTTTATTTCTTTTTTAAAAAAAGTTAAACTAGTTAATAATTTTTAATGTCATAGAGCTGTACCATGGTTTAGTTTATAAAACAAATATTTCTTAGACATGCATCAAAATATCCTTCTAGGGAGGCTTGTGCGTTTAACCTCTAGGTACAAAAAAAAAATTAACAGTAAATTCTATCTTAGTTCCCATTTTCAAAGTAAAGAGATAGGATATTAATAAAAAATATTTTAAAACACTATTTGAAGTTTTCTGCTTCTATTATTAAATGTGCAAAATTCTCACCAAAACAATTTTTCCTTGAAGCAAACAAACAAATAAACAAGCACCAATGAATGAATTAAGTATGAGTCAGAAGTTTTCCCTAAAATATTTTCCAAGCAGCAACTTTGCAATAGTTCTTTTGGATTCTCAAAAGTCTTTTTCTTCCTTTTAGTTATACTAACCACACTATTTTGGGACCACTATTTATCTGTGGTATAATGCAGATTCTTGCTTACCTTCATTTTTAGAACCCACATAACAATTAAATTCTCTTGCTAAGAAAATTACTAGGCAGAAAGAAAAAATAACTCCTTTGCTACATTAGACTTTGCTGAATTAGGAGGTGTTTTGAGCACTGGGCATTTTTAAAGAATTATAAAACACCAATTGAAACTTACGGTAAGAGCTATGTTGCCCTTTTAAAAGCTACATAGACGGTACAAAATATTACAACTAGAAGGAGTTCTATCCCATAATTTTTTAGATACAGAGATTTTTCCATGATTAAATATAAGTAGTGTCAAAAATGAGAAAAAAGCCTGGACATCTTTTTTCTTTTCTTTTTTCTCCTTTTTTTTTTTTTTTTTGCAGTTTTTGCCTGGGCCAGGCATGAACCCGCCACCCCCAGTATATGGGACCAGCACCCTACACCTTGAGCCACAGGTACCACCCCCCCCCTTTTTTTAAGAGACAAGAGTCTCACTTTGTCGCCCTCGGTAGAGTGCTGTGGCATCACAGCTCACAGCAACCTCTAGCTCTTGGGCTTAGGCCATTCTCTTGTCTCAGCCTCCTGAGTAGCTGGGACTACAGGCACCTACCACAACACCTGGCTAGCCTGGACATTTTTTTTAAAGTGAAAAGAAAATTTTTTAACATTATTGAAAAGCTGGACATTCTTATTCTTATGCCTAGACCATCAGTTTCAATCACAGAAATCTCTATAGATAGATAACATTTTCTGTTGTTCAAATTAATATCAAAGCATGTAACATAGAGTTTATAAGTATTTCGTAAGCTGACTATAAACAACACAGTAGCAACAGAATGAGCCAGAATATCCCAAGATCTGAAGCAATTCTGGTGTTTGGAAAAAGCCCACCCACATTGAGACCACTTTTTGGACTGAGAAGATGCACAGTCTGTATTTCTTGGATCTTTATGGAACTTTTGAGATACACAAAAATCAAGCAGTTTAAAACCCACATGGATGGAAACAAATTAATCCCTCCCAGAAACAGCGATAAGTCAAGCAAGTTAAAACTAGCACAGTGAATCAGAAAGGACGCTGTCAGCTGTGTTTCTTGGAAGTGAAACAGTGGACCATCACACAGCCTGCCTCAAAACTTTCTGTGTACCACCATACAGCTAATCCTTGGTTCTCTTATTCTCGCAATTCCAAAAACCATTTATAGGTTGGTGACGTGGACACCATTGACATCTCTTCTAGTCCAGCCCCCTGTCCTATGGTCTAGCATCATAAACCCACTGCCTTTGGGACATCTGCTCTCCCAAATACCTCAGACACCTTAACTTTACCATGGTGAAATTTGAGTTCACCATCGTGAGCCTTCAAATCTTGTCCCTGCTCTGAATTCCTATCTCAGGAATGTTCTCAACATCCCTTAACCTTCTCCATCTGAAATCTGGGCATTGCCCTGAATGCCTTCCTCCCTCTCAAACCTCACAACCAGTCACCATGTCCTAAAGCCATTACTACCTCAGTCTCTTTTGCATCCAGGACTTTTTCTACTTCTTCCCTGAAGAGTCTTAATTCAAGCTTCTACCATATTTGGTGCATTGCTCAGGTAACAGAAAATATATTTACTTTGTTATCTGAACCCTTTCAAATTCTGTGTAAATTAGTACCAGGACTATAGGGGCAAAGGGGATGATACCTTTCTTCTCCATCATAAAGGGCCGTGCCTAATGCCCCTATAACAAAGACAAGTAGAGAGGGAAAAACCTAACAAATTTATGTGAACACATGGATATGGAATCATACAAAATATGAACTCAAAGAGGAGTCACATGGCTGAGGCTTAAATGTGCTTTCTCTCAGGAGAGGGAAATGGGGGAATGATGAGCCCAAAGCTCAGGCAATGGTTAACAAATGATGCTCTTTGCTTATGTAGATAGAGGCCCCCCAGATAATCTCTGGGAATTGCCCTCAGAAAAATAAATGAAATGTCTGTCTGGGCATAGAGAGGACCCCCAGTCTCTACTCCCTCCGCTGGTTGACCTTTCTTGGTTATTTAATGAAATTGCTAGGGAGAAGGTTTTAAGACAATTGCCTTTCTTTTGACAAGAAGCTTTCTTAGTTGGATAAGGAAATTCTAGAAAGAATCCCACCCACATATTTCCAGGTAAGAGGATCAAAAGACCGAGAGGTAGGGGAAAGGTCAGAAAAAGACCTCAGTTCTGAGGCTAATTTCTGGTCTTTCAGTTTTCAAGGCACTTGGCATGTGGAAAATCCGAATTTGGGGAAATCTTTTTCATGTTCCAACAGTATTCAGCGTAGGTTCTTGCTTAGGAATCGGAGGGTACTAAAGCCATGCTGCTTGAGTTTCCTGCTATTAATGCAATAACCATATATTCTGCGTCCTCCTTATTTTATCAAATATTATAGGATATAAGGAAAGGAACTATAGCTTTTGGAGATATATGATTAAATAGGTTATAATAATTTTCATGAAATATTAGTAATCTCATCACTTGGGAACAATATGTATAGATTGGCTATAGAAATACACAAATAACAGCATTTTCTGTCTTTATCTTTTAAAAATATTTATTTAGCTCTAAGAAAAGCATGAAGTTAGCAGTACAGACAAATGTGTAGTAAACAAAGGCTTGCAAACAAAGGATGGTAAAAATGAATTTGGATTATAGTCAATGGAAGAAGCTCTCGAATGTATAAGTATGGGTGCGTGCACACATGGGACTATCTCATTTTCTTCTATTCATGACCAGATGTAATTCTAAACTATTGCTTTATAAACACCATACCTGCAGCTGGCAGTTCTGACTTGAAAAACGGCACGTGTACTTTCCGAAAGTTACAATAAAGGATAAGTTGTTTATGCTCTTAATTCTCTTTACTGTAATTTTCCTCACAATTTTGTTGATTTGGTCCTTTTTCTGATTTTCTTTGCCACTATTTATAAAAACCCACACTTTCCTTTTAATTCAAAGAAGCCAAAGAGTCTAATTAATTACACCTGCAAAAGCCAGGCAGCAAAGCAAATACCTGCATTCCATAACTCTACTCTGTGAGAAAGCATCTGAAATTACAAAAGGGCATTCGTGCTGCAATCAATAGATGTGCTTTCTATATCTTTCCAATGCAGTGTGCGCTGCCAAATAATTCATATGATTCATGTTCAAAAGAAGAATCCTAATAAAAAAAACCACCAGCTCTGAAGCTCTTCCTTTCTTTTTATTCTTCTCTCCACTTCTAGAGCACTGTAAATAGTTAATATCTCAGAAGGCCCATAGAATTCAGGAGATTATGTTTAAGAAGTCACATTGACAGATAGGGGACCACACAGAAGCAAAATAGATTCACAGATTCATAGGACTGTCAGACTTAGATAAGGATACCTAATCCAGCTTTCTTATTTTATAGATAAAAAACTGATTTTGTCATAGAGAGATAATTCAAACTTTGGTCACACAATCAGTAAATGGAAAAATTGATATTAGTACCCAACATTATTTCATTAAGAGAGCAACTAAAGACAGGAAGGGTGATTGGAGCTCTTGCATTAAGGCTACGTAATCTGATGTAGCACTTAAGTAAGGTCTATTCCCAAGCCCATATCATCACATTACTTCATCTAAGTTTAAGCGTGGATGACTTGAGGACAAACTATGCAGGTCAAAACATATGTACAAGCATGCCAGTGTGACAGAGCAGGGGCCTCCTGCTGGGCCTGGCGGCATCCCAAGCATGGGAGTAAAGGGAAGGCCCGAATTCCCTCATGAGAAGTTGCAGGCACCTGGCTAGCCTTGAAAATTGAATGGGCAACCTGATGAGAGCATTGGCCCTCGAAGGGAACTAGAGTTACTGTGAACTTTGTTTCCCTATGGACACTAAAAGATGGCATTTTAATGTACGTTTTTCAGGAATTCCCACCTATGGAAAATGCAGATGGGGGGATAGAGGAATTGAACTCTGACCACTATTATATGTTCTGAATTTCTAACTTGCCTATCACACTTATTTTAACATTCCTTCCACTAACCTGAGACTCTCTGAATCCGTCATTTCAGGATACCCTCCCTTTAAAAGCCCTGGCTTATAAGCCATCGGGAAGTTGGAGTTTTAAGCGTTAGCTACTTGTTCTCCTTGCATGGCACCCCACAATAAAAACACCTCTTTCCCCTCTTCAGCTCTTGGCTCCAGTGCCTGGCTTTACTGGGCCAGGTGAGTGGAACCCTAAATGGTTCGATAATAAAAGGTCTCAAACTACAGTGACACAACAGACACTGTCCTGTGCTCTGAACTAAACCTGCTTAAACAAGGAGTATCTACTATTTTTTCTCCTCCAAACCAGTCTGTATTCAGCTTTTCTCCTGATGTCCTGTCCACTGTACCAGGGATCTGCAATCTTTCTCTATAAAGGTTCATAAAGCAAGTATTTTAGTCTTCGTGATCTATTCAGTTTCTGTCACAACTCTTTAACTTAGGTCTTGTAGCATGAAGATATGTGTAGATGAGACATAACTGAACAGACATGGCTATCTTTATTTATGGACTTTTGAGATATGTACTTGAGATTTTTTTTTTAATTCCATGCTTGGGGAGCCTGACAGGCTCCTCAGAGGGTGCCTGCTCTGTCTCACTTGGGGGAAAGTCTTTGCATGCCTGTTAATGAACTTAAAACTTATCTTCTAGTTAATGGGGGGGCATTGGTGGCCATAAGAAACACATAATAATTACAATAGCTATGAGCATATTGAGTACTTACAATGTTGTAAACACTGTTCTTATTATCTTACAGCTATTAAAACATTTAATCCTTACAACAACTCTATGAGGTAGATGTATACTAATATCATTTCAATTTTGTGAACCTGGCTCCCTGGGAGGGCCAATGCTCTCACCAGGATGCCTATTTCATTTTTCAAGGCTAGCCAGGTATCCAGAACTTCTCCTGAAGAAATTCAAGATTTCCCTTTATTTCCATGCTTTGGGGAGCTGGGCAGGCTCTGTTTCACTTGGGGAGAAGCTGAAGCAACCACTGGACTCCAACTCTTAACCCAGTTCTGAACAAGTAATAGGACTTGAATAGATATTTGATGAGTAAATCAGTGAATGAATGAATGGCTTTAAACTGAAGCAGGGACCAAACAGGAGATAAGGGCCCTGTATTTAAGGTCTTGTGCTGGAGAGTTACTACCTCCTAAAACTCTAGCCTTAGAATGGCTTCCCTCACGGGCTTCTCTTCTTAACAGGGCTATGTCAAGAGCACCAAGGAATTTCAGAGCTAGAAAGAAAAAGAATTTCAATGTTAGAAAAAAGCAAAGAAACATCAACCTTCTCAATTTACAGACCGAGGTCTCAAAAAGTTTAGAAACACATCCAAGAACTTAAAGTTAGTGAGTGGAAGATCTGAAACCTTTTCCTCCTGTGCTTTTCTTGCTACATTGTCAAGAGTCACAGTGGAGTTTGTATGTCTAGCTCTTAAAAGTTCTTGGAGGGCTGGGGGATGCTTTAATCCTTGAATAAACCCACCGTTCCTAGCTCCAGAGGAATGCAGGGGAAAGTTCTGGAGTGAATAATCACCATTATCCGTAGCTCAGTCCTTCTAATTATTCTTCCACTCTTTCCTCCTACACATCCATACTACTTTGAAAGACTAGAAGGAGAAGCTCCCACATGTAATCACTCATTTATAAGTATGTGCTAAGGATTGTTTTAGGCACTAGAGATTAAGGCAACAAACTCTGCTAGTTTGTCTAAAACTGTCCTGGTTTTAAAAGTCTCTCATCCCAGGAACTCCCTCACTTCTGGGTAAACCAAGATGGCTGGACACCCCCTTGCAGTGGAGAGGCAAAAACAACACAGATCATCTCTGAACTCTGGGGTTTTATAGTTCAGCAGGGGGAACACACAGAGTACAAAATTACAAAAAAAAAAAAAGTATTTTAAAATGTAGATATAGTTATTTGATTTTATTTATAATTTTATAGTATTTTATTTCATTTAGTACTTACAATATTGTATTTAGTTATAAGTTCTGCAAAGATAGTCTCATAGGTCACAGAAAACTTTTCTAAAGGATGTTCAGGCTGAGACCTTAAGGATAAGCAGGTGGCTGTAATGAAGGAAAAAAGGTGGTTTAGTTCAGCGTTAGGAGCCTCAACACAGATGAAGTATTTCTCTTTTTAAAATAGGGAGGCTTGGTGGGAGAGAGAAGAGTCTCCAGGGATAAAGAACAGTGGCTTTTAAGTGGGGGAGCAAAGAAGACACTGACTCACTTCTCATTCCTGAGGTACAGTGAAGGTCAAAGAAGAAACACCTCTGCTTGAGGAAGTGTAGGTCCCTCTGAGAACAGCCAGCTTTCAGGTAAGGCAGAGGAGTGGAGGGAGGTGAATATGTAAGGTCATATAATTATGTTCCAGCAAGCTCAGCCCTCAGTGTTGGGGAGGCAAGCAAGGAGTAGAAGTTTGGGTCCAAACAGTCTAGAGATCACAGTTTGGTTTAACAAAGGAGCCTTCGTCTGGCACACCTCCTGGGTGAGGGGCACAACTACAACAAGATCTTACCTAACAAACACAAACACTGTAACCTAATGTTACCACGTTACCATAATATTAATCTGAAATTTAAAAATGTATTAATTTATTCTGAGGTAGAACAAAAACATAAAACAAAAGACCTTTTTCTTGGATAGTAACTGGAGAAACCAGGAATAGGTAAAAAGTAGCTTCACTCCCTTTAAGGGAATAGAGGAGTTTGGGCTCATAGCAATGGCAATGGTGTGATGTGAAGCCAGGCCACATTTTCTTCTAGTTTCCTCTTGTAGGGAGTTGTAAGAAGCATGGCAGGTGTGGCTGGGAAAAACACTAGCGAACAGCCTGGGGAAGTTGGTGAGTCACAATCCCAGCACAAAGGAGAGGGCATCTCCAGGACCACGCTTCCAGATAGCGAGTGCCTGCCAGCACCCCTCCGGCTTTCTCATGATGAGTGTTGAGCGGATCTCTAATTGAAAGGGCCTGTGAAAAAATTCTAAATAGCCTAATGTTCTCTTATATTTTACAGTGTCTTGCCTAAAATAAATAAATTTCAATGTTAGAAATTGCATTTGTTGGTCTAAAAATAATAATAAAAGAATGAGTAAATAATCCACTGATTTCAGAATCTTCTTTTTCTAAAGAGTGAATGGAAAAACCCTTTTGAAATTTACATCTTCTTCTCTGATTCTCATGGAATTAATCTGGAGCCTTCAACATCTCTCGCTCATCACAACATTTCTTGGTTCTCACACTAATTCTCCACAGAAGTGCTCTTTCTTAAGAGCACTTTATCTTTGTTCTAACATTCAGTAACTGCTTTGTTCCAATTGTTGTGGCTTTCCAAGTGCTTTGCCAGATGGTAACTATCACTGTATTATCTATCCAGTTTTGTTTTATCCATTCATGTTCTTCAATATCAGCCTGGATATTTAGAAATGCTTCTTTCCCCCAATCAGTTTTTTGGGTCAGAGATGATAAAAGCCCCCTCCCCCCACCAAGATTCATACAGCATTCCACCATCTGTCTCTTGGTGTAACTTTTTTTTTTTTTTTTTTTTTTGAGACAGAGCCTCAAGCTGTCACCCTGGATAGAGTGCAGTGACATCACAGCTCACAGCAACCTCCAATTCCTGGGCTCAAGCGAGTCTCCTGCCTTCGCCTCCCAAGTAGCTGGGACTACAGGCAC
>CAUYRH010065573.1:0-38003 GCA_963574655.1 Perodicticus potto | reverse complement strand
GACCTTCCCTGTTTGCAATCTCACTGCTGTTGTAGTTACAGCTGCAACAGCCACAGAATGAATGAATGAATGCAATCAAATGAATGCAACCACCTGCCACTTCTCCACTGCTTTTGTCCTCCTCCTGAGGTCCAGAAGTCTCTTACTGTCTCCCTGCATCCCCAAAGCGATGTTTCTGGGCATAACCCACAATCCGGAGATGCCTAGAGTCTTCTCTCCCCAGTCTCACCGCATCAGGTTGCAAAGAAGCTGTTAACTCAGTCGCCATCTTGCTCCACTCTGATATTCTTTCTGTTCAATGTCTCAGGTGGTCACTGCTGTCCAAGATGAATTCCTGCTGGGCAAAGAGAAGCCAGAGCGTGTAGGAACCTCTGATGGTGGAAGTTGTGGGAAGACAGGGTGACACTGTACCAGAAAGATGGTTTTAAGTAGAATTTGAAGAAAATACACAAGCTGATAATTTTGTAAAAGTAAAAAAAAATTGAAAAAAATTTAATTCCCAGTAATCAATTCAGTGTCTGAATCACCTCCTTGTAGGTGGTCTGGAGGGGGTGAAGCAGGCTGTCCTGGCCGCAGTGTGTCTGTTCGTGCCTGACCCCCTGCCCTCCAGAGTGAGCTCCTTGCCCATGGGAGATTTGCCCTGGAAGCCCAGGGCCCTCAGACATGCAGAGCAGGCTTTGAGGACCTCCTGGTCCTCAAAGTGCTCACCAGGACTGGTCATGGGGATGGCATGCGTGCTTCACACAGCACTGGGGCCTGTGCAGTGTGACCCCACACACCATTTGATGGTGAGGCCAGGGCTTCTGCTTGGAGTGTGCATTGCTAAAATGACATGTGTTTGTCTCATTTGGCCTTTATTCTGAACATCAGCATTCTAACAGCAGAAGACAAAGCAGAAAGAGTAGAAGATAATTAATTGTTATGCTAGGAAAGGACCATTCTGGTGAGATTTTAAATTGGAAGTTTGTTACCATTTTTAGAAAGCTGAAAGAAAATAGCTTTGATGGAAGAAATCAGTGGAGTAAACTCAGAACCTGAAGTAAACTGACGGTTGCTGGGGGGAAGCACCCTGTCGGTTTCCTGTGAACAGTGGCCCTCCTTGGACCTGTGCAGACGTGAGAGGGACAGGACAGCCAAGGCCCGATGTCAACCTGCCCTAGAGACGGCACCCCGACTGCACCTCCCACGCCCAGCTCTGGGGCCTGTGACACAGCGTCGGGCTGCATTTTAACATCAGGAGTGCTAAAATGATTATCTGATTTCCTCAGGGCCAGTCACGCCTGCACAGGTCCCAGGAGGGCCACTGTTTACAGGACACCCCAGGGTGCTCCCCCCACCCTGCAACCATAAGTTTACTTCAGGTTCTGAGTTACTGATTTCTTCCTTCAAAGCCATTTTCTGATAGAATCTCTTTTCTAAAAGTTGGCAGAGTTCCAGAGTTCCACCTGCCAAGTTAGGCCTTCGAAATCCTCAGTTAGAACTGGGTGCAGAGCTGGAGGCGTGACTTGGCTGCGCATTTGACTTAGACGCAGACGGCAGGGGAAGGTCAACACCTGTCCTTGCTCTTTGTTGCAACACTGCGTTGCTAACAGCAAGGCATCGTGGGAGTGTGGTGGAGCTGAGCTGCGAGAATGATTCATAAAAAGGATCTCAGGCTGGGGACTTGTTCCTCTGGGATTCCCACGTTATGTGGGAAAATGCTGAGTGCACTGTACACATCCCCCCTGGAGCCAAGTGTTTGGATTCTGTGTTGCAGGGATTGGTCCCTGCGTACAAGTGAGTGTCTTGGGGTGTTCTGGCAGCAGCACACCCAGGCAGAGCTTGAGGAGCTGCCCGCAACTATGTCACATTTCCATCAATAGTCATCTGATTTCCTTTTTCTAAACTGAGTTAAGACATTCTCAGTTTAGTGGGAGATTTCAAAGCCAAGTATCTCCAGTTCACATATTCAATTTGTTGAAAAATTGAAACAAATGTGCTTGAGGAGCACTGTGGTAATCCAAGCTTGAGAGACAACTGTCATGTTTTAAAAATAAGTTCCTAAAGTTGCTATCGGCATGTCATAAAACTGATAATGGTGGAAATATATTCGTATTGTATATTACAATTTTCTACATTTAAAACATTTTAATTTAAATTTGAACTATTTAGTTTCTAACGTGACACTTGGAAACCTAAACTGCAGCTCTTTGAAAGAAAGATCATTTCTAGAGTATTTAAGATTTGGTATGATTTTGCTGTTATGTAAATGTTGGCAGAAAGCATAGAAGTAGATTAATTTTTTAAAAAGAAATTAAATCTATTTTGCTTTCCGCTAAAGGGCTTAAGATGATATTAAATCTGGCTTAAAATCAGCTGTACGTTAATAATAGCTTTAATATCAGTATTTGCATTGTTTATTAGTGGAGTCCACTTTGATCTGCAGTAATCTGCCAGCTTTTGTTTTAAATTAGTTTTGGTTATGAGCTAAGTGGGAAAGATCACATATTTTTCTGTTTTAACTGTTCTGAATCTATTTCACTTATACTCCATAAATAAAACAACTGCTTGGCCAGTTCCAATAAAATTACATATAAAAGGTGGCCACAAAATCTCACATCTCCTCTCCTCTTAGCCTAGATCCAAGGGTGACTTGAATTCAAATCCAAATGTACTCACATGCATTTTTAAAGTATAAAGCTTTTTTTTTTTTTTTTAACAGAAACGTTCTGGGGAATCAGGGTGGAATTCAGAGGGCCTGTGTATGAATTTGGATAGATGTACAGCACTTTCTTTCTGCTGATGCATCCTCTGCCCCGTCAGGAGGGAGAGAGGGGCTGTTCTTTCCCCACCAGGGCCCTGGGCGAGCACAGGTCTAGCAACACAGTAGGTGCTCAAAAATTACTTGGAGAGCAATTCAATGAAATGTTTAGTGCTTTCATTATTTTCCTCAGTCAGTTGATAAAAAACTTGGGTATGGGGCAGCGCCTGTGGCTCATTGAGTAGGGCGCCGGGCCCATATACAGAAGATGGCGGGTTCAAACCCAGCCTCCGCAGAACTGCAAAACAGAAAAATAGCTGGGTGTTGTGGCGGGCGCCTGTAGTCCCAGCTACTCGGGAGGCTGAGGCAAGAGAATCGCCTAAGCCCAGGAGTTGGAGGTTGCTGTGAGCTGTGTGATGCCACGGCACTCTACTAAGGGCGATAAAGTGAGACTCTGTCTATACAAAAAAAAAAAAAAAAAAAAGAATAATGCAATATCAGTGACAGTAGTTAGTGCTTACTGAATGCTTACCAGGCCCTCAGGTCTCCTGAGAAAGAAGGTATCTGTATAACATTTATGTTGATAAAAATGACATACACTTTTTTTTCCATGAATCACCATGCTAGACACCATGCACAAAATATACAACCTGTAAACCTTTTGAGCTAGGCAAATTGGGGGCTAGTGGCAAACTTAGAAGCAACCTTAGGAAGGAAAACACCATTAACCATGGATTATTCAATTAAGGTCTGTCAGCATTGCCTCTTGAGAACAAATTACTCCAGACAACTCTTTTTATTTTCCTTTTTGAATTTAAATGCAGCAATCACAACAACAAAAAGAGTTGAAGGGGGTCCCAAAAAAACAGGCTGACGAATTGTACTTCCAAAGGGAAACACAGAGATTTAATCAGCACCTCCACATACTTAGCTGTTGGAGGAAATGGTAATGCTTTTCTCTCACTGAATTAAAAGGCAACAAACCCTTAATTTTTTCCATGTTTTGGCAAGAAAATTATAAGTATCTGTGCCCCCTGGGTTTGGCATAAATCTAAATGCACACAGATGTATGTAACCCAATGTGTGAATGCTGTCAGTTAGAGGCATGTACACTACTCAGCATGTGGGGTGGAAGGAAAAGGTAGGCGTTCTCCTTAGCCAGGTGCATTATAGGAGCCACTCAAGCTAACGTGGTTGTTTTACTCAGATTGCTTTGCCCTAGCCAGGCTTACTCTCTCCTGCTGGATAGGTCAGAGAACCAACCTGACAGGTGTCCTGACATAGAGGTGTGGATGCCACTCACCTAGCTTCACCATGGAGGTTGAAGTGACTCAACGTGACCACTTCATACACAGTATGGGTCAATTTGACAGTTTCAGGCCTGTGTCCTGAGCCCTGAAATGCATACCTCTGGTGTTATCATTTAGATGTTTGTCCTTCCCAAAAAAGCTTATGTTGAAATTTGATCCCAGTGTTGTAGGTGGGGCTTAATAGGAGTTGATTGGGTTATGGTGGTAGCTTCCTCATGAATAGATTAATGCCCTCCCTGGGCCGGGTGGGAAGGTGTCTGACTGAATTCTCACTCTATCAGTTTCCTAGTGAACTGGTTGTTAACAAGAGTCTGGCACCTCCTCCTCCTCTCCTTTTTGCTCCCTCTTTCACCATGTGATCTCTGCACATACTTAGCTGCCCTTTGTCTTTTGCCAGGAGTGGAAGCAGTCTGAGACCTTCACCAGGCAGATGCTAGTGTCACGCTTTTTGTACAACCTGCATAACCATGAGAAATATAAACCTGTTTCCTTTATAAATTACCCAGCCTCAGGTATTCCTTTATAGTAATAATACATGGACTAAGGCACCTAGGCATAGGGGAATGAAATAAGAAGGCATAGTTCCATATGACCCAGCCACACTACTGAAAATAAAGGTCATACAGCATCTGCAAAAGCCTAGCAATTATCCAAGTCATCAAATTCTATATAGCTTTCCCATCTCAAGTGTAGCCAACCACAAAGATAGCCCATCAGGGTCCTACAGAACAAGGTCCCTAGAAAGTTTCCTATGAGATCCAAAATAGAGGCTCAGTCAATAATTTCAATTCAGTTTCTTGCCTTTGGCCATCTTTAAAATAATGGCCAGCAGGAGGGGTCTCTACCATCTTTGATGCTCTGAATCATTGAGAGAGTTTTAATTTTCTTCTACAAAAGGAAAAATAAAAGAAACAGCCATTAGTTTATCCATATGACCTATTACCTACACTCTCTGCCTCGCTGCCGGCTCCCTGCTCTCTAAGCCTTTGACCATCCAGTTGAACTGGAAGTAATCCCAAAATACTGATGTAGGTTGGTAGATTTGTTTGTCTCTGCTTGTTGCTGTTGGCAAATCTTTGGGGAGTAATTTGAACCATAGTATGTAGGCACAGGCAGCACTGAGATCAGTTCTCAAGAGTCTGGAGTGACATTCTATCCAACAGAGCACAGCAATAATTGATAGCATTTCTCAATGATAACCAATTATCAGCCAAGAAAATAAAAAAGAGGTGGCAAATCTGCTGCTAGATGACAGAGATGGACAAGGAAACAGGTGGCTGTGCAAGTGATGAAAAGGAATATAAAGTAAGGGCCAGAAATAATACAGCCACAATCCAGAAGCTCCAGGTTCACAGAACCACTTGGTAAGAAGCACAGCCAATCTCCAGGAGGATTTAATGAGGAGAGTGCTATTTCAACAAATTACTTGGAGAAAACAAAAATTTGACTTCAATAAATGAAAATAGATATATTGGCATCCTTGTATAAAAAAGAAATGGAACTCCTGTATTAACAAACATAAAGCCAAAAAAAGGCACTGCCTTTCCCTAATACTTTCCTCTGGAAGGGCATAGCAATTAGAAAAGTTGAGATCTATTTCTGACTCTGCCACTTGCTAGCTCTGTTGTCTTGGTCAAGTCACTTAAAACTCTGAGTATTTATTTCTTCATCTGCAAAGTGGGAACAAGTGTGTCTCCCCGTCTACTTCACGGAGTAGTAGCAATGAAGGTAAGAGGGAAACATATCCTTTGGGCTACTACAGATGAATATGTTGGGGAAAGAGACAGCAAAGGGTATTGACTTCTCTGGTCTTATACCTTAGGAGTGGCTTTGTGAAAAGGGCACTCAAATGTCCTCGAGATCATAGTCAAATCCTATGCCAAAAGTAGTGGAGAACTTCAAAGAGTTGTAGAGGCTTTTCAGGGTCTTGGATTTACTCATTTATAGCCCATGCAAAGGACAGGGCCTTTGGTTAAGGTTAAGGTTACACCACTACTGGTTAAGGTTCAGATTTATAACCAGTTTCCCACACTAGTGGGAAGTGGGGGAAAGGCAAATGTGTTATTTGATATTATTGAAATGGGTTCAGATTTTCTAGCCACAGTTTATTTCCCCTTCCTAACGCTCATACCAGGAATAAAAGGCTGTAGTTACGCAAAAGGTATGCACAATATTGGGGTCCCTCAGAAAAAGATAAACACTATCTTCACTCACACACAATTGTAAGATTGCAGGAGGGAAGTCGATATTTATTGACTGGGACTCCAAATAACTAAAATGAGGCAGCTAATGGGACCCCTCTGTGGATTCACTTCCCAATGTAAAAACAAATCAATCACTGTAACACAATGCTATTAAGACCCTCGGCAAAATGCTCTTCTCTCTGAGAGGAGAATTAGAAAGACATTCACAGGTGTCAATAATGGCACCATTAGTGCTACCTGGGTCACAAATAAATATCTTTTCTGGCTCCTTAATACAATGACTGGCATGAATGATCTGCCTGGTTAAATAAAAGATAACCCAAAGTTGACACATAAAAGAAAAATGGAACATATTCCATTTCTAAAATTATGTTGCTGCAAGTTTGTTGTCTTGGGTCAGGTTCCCTAGGAGCAGATCCTGAGACAGGGCTTCTTTGAGGGAGAACAAGAGTAAGCAGGAGAGGGCGAGTGAACAAGCCAACAAAGCAAGGTTGTGGTCTCATTAGAGTTGAGTTTTAACTTATTCCACAGGAAGCTCTGGCCCATGATTCACACCACAGCACAGGTCCCACTTTGAGGCAAAGGGGTTGAGCCAGTCATTGGCTGTGGGCTGCCTCCAAGGCTTTTGCCAGAGAGAAGGGGGTGACTATGAGCTTTAGCAACCAGCACTTCCAGTATCTAAGGGATAGGCACACCGCCTGGTAAAGAGAATCTGGGCAGGGCACCAACAGCGTCCACCACAAGAGTTGAACATCAGAGATACATCGTAAACCAAACTTCTTCCCATGGGCCCACCAGCTTCCTGGCCACCTCTCTGACCTCATCTCTTACCCTTCTCACCCTTACTCACTCCACTGCAGCCACATCAGAGTATATCATTATCTTAACATCTCTGCATTGCTGTTCCCTCTGCCTCGAGCTCAATTTGCACAGATGTCTGTGTTCCCTACTCCTTACTTTAGTTCATTATTCAGATGCCATCTTCTCGATGAAGCCTTCTCTAACCCACCCCCAATGTTAGAACCTCTTTCTTCCCCAGTCATCAGGAAGAGAGCAGAATGTTTTGACTTTATTCTTATTATTATTCACTGAAACACCCCCAGTATCCAGAATAATCCCTGATTCATTAAATATTTGCTGAATAAATGAATTAATATCTCTAATTTTAAAACCATTTCCCTGAAGCTTTAGCTAACCGGAATAGATTTCCAATGTTCACACTTTTCTATTTCCTCTACACCACTCCCAATGAATTAGGTTCACTTTAAAAATCATTTATTGTAATGGCCTTGTTTATGCCTACTTCTTATTTTCAAATGTTCACCACATCAACTACATGCATTGCATCCACATGAGTTATGAGTCATGCTTGTTTTGACAGCAAAGTGTTTAAAGCTACAAATTTTGCCGGTCATAAGGGACAAGCCACTGTAAGAAAGAATCTACTCTCCCTAACCAAGTCGGCAAGTAACGATCAAATGGAATGAAGGTGTATTATACATCCTCAAAGAGATCCAAGCCCCTTCACTCACCCAAATGTGCTGTATCAGAACAGAAATTTGTGTAGTTTCTATCAACTGAAGATATCCATTATATACTACTTATTTTAGAAAACCTAGAAAACAATGAGCAGTACTTTTTATATTCCTTCTATATATATAATACAGTGTTTATGAACAAAATCAATACATATTGAATAGGTGTTTTTGAATCTGGAATGAAAATGGAATCCTATAATGCCATTATACTCCTGAGTACACAGTATATGTTTTAAAAAGCCACATGGCTTACTAACTGCTTCATTTTGGAAGAAGGCACAGAAACAGAATTGCAGGCTTAAAGCTCTGATAGGCTTCTCAAAGAATGGGTTTGCTTTCACCCATGTTCAACAGCTAAGGTGCCCAGAAATGGCTCCCAAACCTTAGTAGCTTCATGAATTTGGGGTCTCCCATCCTTCTGTTTCCTCAATTATAAAATGGGAAGAACCTTCACTGGGGTTGTTGTGAGGAACTCATGAAATTGTGGGTATAAAAGGACTCTGTAAAACATGATGTGCATGCAAGGTTCCAGGTAAATAGGGTCTCTCAGCAGGCCTCTAAAATTCAACACATCTAAGGGGTTTTTGTGTTTTTTAGTTTTAATTGTTGAAAAAAAAAACCATACCACAATAGGAGGAAAGAAAGGCCTTATAAATTCTATGGGTTTAATGGAACAAAACTGGATTCAGTAGTGACTTCTAAGTCCTATCGTGTGCTTTTGTACCTGTAAAACAACTATGACTGGGAGTCCTGCCAGGAAGAGCAAATAGTGCCCTTTATCCCACACCTGTTTCTTTGTCTCTGAGCTAGTACAACCTACTTTGTTCTAGCCTGGTAAGTACATGCAATGTAGCATGGAGGTTAGGAATATGGGCTATGGAGTCAGACTATACAGGTCTGCATCCTATGTAGCTCTGAATTACTAAACTATGCAATCTTACTAATAGTGCATAACCTCCCAGAGTCTCACCATCCTTATTATGAAAATGGACAAATCAGTAGCAGTGTTGAGTGTTTACCTCACTTACAGGTTTGTTTTTAGTATTAAATACATGAAGTGTGTACAATGTCTTGTCCACAGCAAACTCCAAAAGGGCCAGCTGTGATTGTCTTACAGATGAGCTATGCCCTAATTATGTTTTAGTTGCAACTGTACCTTTTACTGTCTCAGATTCCAACTATGCTCAGTGAGCATCAAGGAAGCCCTCACCAGCTGTTAGAACAAAAGCTAAGCTGTCTCATCTGGCCAAGTCATCATGGGTGTGAGACTTACTGGGCCACTTTTTCTTATTGAGCCACATGAAACCACAGACAGAACACTGGACTTGAAGTCAAAGGACTTCAAGTTTCAGCCCTACCACTTATCAGCACTGTGACATAGACTAGCTCTCTTTACTTCACCATTAGAATGTAAACTTGAGAGGAAGAAAACCATATCCTAATGGGTTTATCCAGCCCCATTCCAGGGACGTGAACCTAGTTGGTGCTTGATAATGACTCGTTAAATGAATTAAAGACATGAATACATCTGAATAGCAACTTCTTTATGTGTTCAGAAGGATAATAGTTGGCCTGTCTCTCTGTCAAGATTGTTTCGACACTGACCACCAGCTCCTGCGGTAACCTCTTCTTCCCCTCTCCTAGCATCACCCCACTTAATTGTGACTGTCACTTGCCTCTGCCTCATAGAATGTCTCTCATGATTTCTCTTTCTTCTACTTCTTTCAAGTTTAATGTCAATTCATCCATCAGTTCTCAGCTCAAAAAGTCCTTTGTCTCTTTCACAGCTCCTCCTCCCTCCTTTCCCATGTGTCCTCCATGAAACTGAGATTATATTTGTATGGGGATTTCATTCTTCCCACTATATTATACACCCCACAAAGGCAAGGCCCAAGCTCTCTTGCTTACCACTGTATTTCTTGTGCCTTGGCCAATTGCTAACCTATATCAACAGCTTGATAAATGTTGGTTGGATAAAAGTGTGAATGAGCAAATGAATGAGTGAGAAGCAGAAAAAATAATAGAAATGACCGTCCATTCTGCTTCACTCTTTTCAGAACCTAATGGTTGTAATTTAGGACCATCACCATTGTGTGGTATCATGCCATTCTAATGCTCTTGGGAATATTCTATTATTTAACAGGAAAAAGACACTATAAAAATTCTCAAATACTGAAACTGAGAAAGACAGAATTCCAGCTCAGTTTTCATGGGTACCCATCTGTCTCTTTATGATCAGAAGGAAACTTTTTTGTCCTTAGACGCTCACCATCTCTTCTGCCTCCAGGATCTGAGCTGCCAGGCTCCCATCTCCCAAGCTTGGCATGGAACCTAGCTTAGTGCTCTATTATTCTGGTCCTCTAAGACCTGCACTTGGCAGGTCCTCATTTGGGGTGTGCTTTCCAGATTCTCCAAGGTTAGAAGCTGACATTTAGCCTTCCTTTGGCTTAGCTATGATGGTGAGGAGGAGAAAGAGGAGAGAATGAAGAGGGATAGTTTTGCTTTCTTCTCTAAGTACTGCCATTTTTCCTTCTTCCACATTCTGTTGTCTGCTCATAGGACCGAGGAAAAGAGAAAAACCTGAACTCCACCTGCTGCTATAAAATTCAAGTCCTAGCTCGCCTGCAGGGGTGTCCAACCCACAGCCTGTAGACCACATGCTGATGTTGTGAGGACTTTTTTTCCTATCTGTGGTGTCAGTTATCAAGAAAAGTATGCAGGGGCCTTTTTTCTTATCAGTTTTCATTACTGTTTGTGTATTTAATGTGCTGCCCAGGACAACTTTTATTTTTCCAATGTCTAGCAGGAAAAGAAAAAGGTTGGACACCCCTACGAGGATCTTCCTGCTGAATACCTACAACCTTCCTGGGAATTCAGTATTATTATTATGACTATCTTCCAAATGAAGAAAGTAAGACCAACCATTCCCCTGGCAGCAGTCCCAAATGCCACCATTCTTCTGATATCTTTGCCCACAAGAAAATAATTCTGCAATATAACTGTGATGTACGGCACTGTATTTGTCGTTTTTGCTGTCCACCATGGGCATTTGAATCGCTCATCCAGCTAATAGTTTTTGAATACCAGTCATGCACTCAACAATATTCTCAGCACTGGATAAGACAGTCACAAAGCTGCAGGAATGGGAGTGCGGAGAGGAAGACAGAGGTAATCAGACCTCACAGTACACTGAGTGCTGTAGTGGGAGAAATAAAATTATGTCTGTGGGTATAGAAGAGAGCTTGATAATCTAGCCTGGGGGTACAGGTGGAGAGAAAAGGCCTACTTTGCTGCAAGACAAATGAGAATGGCCAAATTCAAAGAGGCTTGTAGCTTAAAGCATTCCCACTCTCCTCCTTGCGAAATATTCATGTAACCCATTGTATACCTGACCTATGCCGAGCATAGGGATGTGCACTGAGGATGCAGAGGAGGATGAGCCAAACCTGGTCTTCTCCCTTAGATAGGAATGTGGACCATATGGACGCAAAGGAATCCCCCCAGCAAGAATGTTTGTTTCTCCTACCCACAAAACAAAAATCCTTTGATGTTATGCCACCATGACAAACCCCAAGGGTAACAAAAGGCAGTTACTTGGTGTTTTTTTTTTTTTTTCTGGAATTGTAAGGGTATTAGGACATCTCCTACAAAAAGAAAACCATCAAATCTCCCTAGAGTCTTAGAGAAGACACTAGTTAGTGGCTGTCACAACATGTCCCACAGCCCGGCTCTCTTGAACAGGCCCATTAAAAGAAATGACGCATAACTTGAAGCACCAGGCATGAAGAAAGCTACATGAAAAATCATTCTTATTCACATGTCAGAGAGCAGACTTATTACTGTGGCATCCTTGCTTATAACTGTATATCAAGCCTAGAACAAAGAAAAAATCCATCATGAAATAGGGACCCCGCATGGTGCTAAGCCACAAATTGGGCTTCGGGAGCTGAGAATGAAGGGAGAGGTTAGATGTTAGTGTATATTTGAAACCTATTCATTTTATCATGAGGGGAAGATGTTATCTAACTTCAGCCTTTTGAATATTTTCTATGGAGACACTTCGGCACTGTGAGGGTTTGAGATCACTCAATGACTTGTTCACTCTACAAATATTTGTGTAGTACGTGTTAAGTGTGAAGTACAGTGCCAAGTTCCACATGAGACAGTGATAGCGCTTGTCTTTCCCTAAGACATATGGATCCCTGGTGTCATTATTTACACACACACTAACAGCATTGACAATAGCAATGATACCAACAGGAGGAATGTATGGGAATCTCTCTTTGCCAGTTTATTGTCATAAGTACTGTATGTATACATACACGTGTGTGTATTCATTTATTCATCACAATAACTCTATTTGGTTTTTGAGACAGTCTTGCTTTGTCACCCTCAGTAGAGTGTTGTGGCGTCACAGCTCACAGCAACCTCAAACTCCTGGGCTCTTGCCTCAGCCTCCCAAGTAGCTGGGACTACAAGCACCCACCACAATGCCAGGCTAGACAATAACTTTAGGAGGAAGGTACTATTATTCATTTTACTGAGAAGTAAATTAAAGCACAGAGACGTTAAGTAACTTGACCAAGTTGGAGCCTTCTTTATGTTGAATTACTAAATCTGATGTTGAAATACATCATCCCGGGAATGTTTTCAGTACACTTATGTGCTGAACTAAGATGCTCTGGGATGGTCTTTACTGAAGTTCAGTAGCTTTTCACTTATTAACCAGTCAAGCAACCTATGAATATTGAGCATCAGAGAGGTTCCTGGATCTATTCTAAGGTGCGAAAGGGACATGACTCAATGACTGTATGTTTCTGCTGTTGGTATCAATGATGTTATCATTGCTCTAACCTGACACAAAATGGACAGAGGTATTTTAGTCAGTTGAACCGCTATAACAAAATACCATAGACTAAGTGGCTTATGCAACAGAAATTCATTTCTCATAGTCTGGAGGCTAAGTGTTCAAGGTCAGGGTGTCAGCATAGCTGGGTCCTGGTGAGAGCTCCCTTCCTGGTTGCAGAAGGCCAACTTCTTGCAGCATCCTCACATAGAGGAGAGAGGAAACTCTAACTCATCTTCTTCATAAAAGGACACTAATCCTATCATGGGAGCTCCCTTCGCATGACCTCATCTAAACTCAATTATTTCTCCAAAGCCCCACCTCCTAAGACCATCACATTGGGGGGTAGGGCTTTAACATAAGATTTTGGCAGGAACATATTTAATCTATAACAGAGAGATAAGAGTGGATGTCCAACACGGTTCCCACATAGAGTATGAGCACTTTTAGGGCAGAGATTAATACCCAGTCATGTAGTAGTTAAGAGTGTAGTGCTGACTTCACGTGACAACTGGGCTTATATTCCAGTTTCACCACCTATGAAGTAAGTGACTTTGGGCATGTCACTCAACTCCTCTGTA
Source organism: Perodicticus potto (assembly GCA_963574655.1). Taxonomy (NCBI): domain Eukaryota; kingdom Metazoa; phylum Chordata; class Mammalia; order Primates; family Lorisidae; genus Perodicticus; species Perodicticus potto. The sequence goes on along the minus strand of CAUYRH010065573.1, from coordinate 24,784 downwards.
CCTTATAAAATGGGAAAAATAATAAAATAGAATAATAAGAATTAAGTTCCTTATTTTTATTTTTCATTTCAAATTATTATGAGTGTACAAATGATTAGGGTACAGTGTTTGTGTTTATTGGGTATGGTCCCTGTTGTACTTGTGCCCCTCACCTGGGTGGTGTGTCATATACCCTTACATTGTGCCTGTTAGGTGAGAGCACTACCCATCCCTTCTCCCTCTACCCTCCAACTTGAATTAAATTGAGTTTTTCTCCTGTGTGGGCTTGTATTAATTTATATTGTTAATGTAAAATGTTAAATACAGTCCCTGACATAAAGCAAACATGCATACTAGCAATGCATATATGTATATCACAAGCAGCAGAGAATTATTAAGTAGGAAATCAGTGGTGCTGAGGACAAAGGCTACAGGAGATCAGCAGGGACAGGATCAGTCTAAACTGCAAATGTCAGGGAAGGGGGTACAGCTGAAGGATTTTTAGGAACAAATGAAGCAGAAGAGGTAGACTATCTCAGATGGAGGTACAACCTGTGCTAATACAGAGGCCAGGAGGGGGATGAGCAGAAGCCCACAAACAGGTGACCACCACAGACAGTGACCAGGCTGGCAGAAATAGCTGTGCTTAGAGGGGAGGCTACAGTTATAAGCTTGGATGGTTTAGATGAGCCCTTGAATGCCAAGAAGAGGAGTTGAGGGCTCAAATAGCAGTGAGTTCTAGAGACCGTGGTTGAAAATTCAAGGAGATCATATATAGATGGTAGATATATTTACCTATGTGAGTGTTTGTCTCCTCTTAGGTTTAAAGTGCTGAGAACTCACACATCCAATATTTCCTGGGTATCTGCCAGGACTCAGTAATTTATAAATAAATACAGAGCGGAATTAAAGGGAGGCGAGAGAGAAGGAGGAGGCGGAACAGGAGGAGAAAGAGAAGGAGGAGGAGGAGGAAGTGGAGGAGAAGCAAGAGGAGGAGCAGAAAGAGGAGGAACAGGAGGAAGAGGAGGAAGAGTAGGAAGAGTAGGAGGAGCAGGAGGAGGAGCATGAAGAAGAGGAAGAGTAGGAGAAGCAGGAGGAAGAGGAGAAGCAGGAAGATGAGGAAGAGTAGGAGAAGCAGGAGAAGGAGCAGGAAGAGGAGGAGCAGGAGGAAGAGGAGGAAGAGCAGGAGGAGCAGGAGGAAGAGGAGAAAAGGAGGAAGACTACAAAGACTAGGAGGAATAGAAGGAAGAGGAGGGGCAGGAGGAAGAGGAGAAGGGGAGGAAGAGTAGGAGAAGCAGGAGGAAGGGGAGGAGCAGGAAGAGGAGGAAGAGTAGGAGAAGCAGGAGGAGCAGGAAGAGGAGGAGCAGGAGGAAGAGAAGGAAAGGAGAAAGACTAGGAAGAGTAGGAGGAATAGAAGGAAGAAGAGGAGCAGGAGGAAGAGTAGGGGAGGAGGAGCAGGAGGAAGAGTAGGAAGAGCAGGAGGAGCAAGAGGAGGAGAAGAAACTGGCTTTGCTCTGGTGATAGGCCTCCCTGCCAGGCCCTTTGCTTTCTGAACTACCTGCTACAACGTGACTCCATTTGCCTCCCAAGTGGGACTCACAGCAAGTTCATACACAAGGCTTATTACTACATTTATAATTTTTTCACCTTCTGTTGGAATGGTACTTTGGAGATTACACTATGTCCTTATATTTATTACATATCAAAATCTCCAAAGCTCTCTGGTCAGGTGAGCTGGGAAGAGATTCTGACTCTCATTTTACAGATAAGGAAGCTGATGCCTATACAGTTGAAATCATTTGCCCACCCGTCAGCTAATAAATGACATATCAGGTGGGAAACCCAAAAGTTCCCTTTGCCCTAATATTCTTCCCCTCTTGCAATGAACTGAACTTCCTATTTCAGGATGATTTCATGCCATAAAGTCACTTTGGGATAAGGCAAAAAAACCTAGGCCTTAAGCAAAGCTTCAGCTGAGGCCCGTTTTGTTCAACCCCTTGCTGGGATGATAACTTTATGTCTGAGTAAGTCATCTAACTAACCTACAGGTGAACCACCTGACATAGCCCCCAGCCTAGGCACCCAGATATGTCTGAAAAAAAACAGAAGCTATTATGGTGAAGAGACCCACAATGATAAAGCTGACTCCAGCCTGTCGACAAAATGCTCCAAAGTGGCTCTAGACAGAGCCATAATCCAAATGTGCCAAGCCGAGGGCCCAGCAGGGCATTTCTCTTCTTGAGATAATAAAGGTCTACCATACCTTGTCATCTCGTCAGTAATTCCAAACTCCAAAAAGTGTTAAAGACCAAAAGACATATTTTTGTGATACTATATGACCCAAACAAAACTTATTTGGCAGCAAAATTTCATCTGAACTGCTATGAGGCTACTCATTCTAATGCACAAAAAAATGTTCTGTATTCCCAGACACTCTGAGTCCCAGGGGATTTGTTGGAAAGACTAAAGTACCTTTAGTACTGCTTACCTTACACTATTCTTCTGAGGAAAAAATTTAAATCAGTGTGAATGCCCTAGGAGTTCATTTCTGTGAGAATGAAAGTGTTATCCTCTAATTTGGAATTGCAGCTATAAGGATGAAGCTGTATTACAACAATGTCAATCTAAGTAGTTGCAATGACAGCGAGATCACTGAAAAATAAAAGACCAAAACTTGGATCCACCAGGAAGGCTGGTAAGTCACTGATTCTGTGAAAGCAGTCCATCAGGTTTAGCCCGAACTGTATATTTCACTTCCTCATTCAAGGGCTCCAGTGGCTGTTGTAGATTCTCTACCAGAGTCAGAGGATAGATATGTCTCAGGTTGCCTCCCCAGTAGTACCCTTATCCTGTCTAAATTCTATTTCCTGTGGCCTAGAAACTTCTTTGTATTTTCACTTTTGATTTGGAAGAACCTTCTTCCAGGCCCTTCTGACTAATCCCCAGACTTAATGCCTCATTTTCAAAAATAATAACAAGAAGAACAGCACCACCTGAGCTACCACACCCAACTTATCAGTTCCCTCACAGCACAGAGTGAAAGAGGTAGGTGATTATGAAGACCATGTTATTAGTACCAAGGATGTGTGACAGTTTCACAAATAACTGTAACCTAACACCCTTTATCGAAGGAAGCGAGCGAGCAAAGTGCGTGGTGTGACGCATGTTCTACAGCCTGTCTGCTTTGCTAACTCCCGAGTGGACCAGATCTACTCGGTTATTTGTAGCAACTCATTCCAATTTCCCTGGGACTCTGCAAAGTTGTACTAAAAATAGGTACCATCAATATCTTTTAAATGTGGTCTGTAATGATAATTCACATTTTCAGGCTCAGTCTCCAAATAGCATCAGCGTGGTCTTGGTAGTTTTGAATTTAAAGAATAGTTTATTTGCATCTTATTCATTTGGGAACCAAGTTTTCACTGCCAAGTGACCCCATAAGTATATTACTGCATCCACACTGTACATATAAATAACACTACAGAGATTCAATTCAGCAATTCCATGAGGGCTACAAACAATAAGTAACTCAAGGGAGTAGAACACAAATGATGTATTCAGAAAAAACTAAAACAATAGAGTACCTTTATTTGCAAAGTTTTCTGATGCCTTGATGAAACTTTCTGGTCAATCATCAGACACTGATATTCATGAAATGTGAATTAAAATAAATGAACCCCAAGCTACTGCTACTGCTCAAGTAGTGACTCCCATTCCAACCACCTTCCTATTGGGAATAACATGCATGGAATCAATATAAGGCCAGTAATAGGACATGCCTAAGAAAAGAATACAAGCACTAACAATTTTCTTAGATGATGCTATACTGATGAGCTAGTGGCTACTGATCATATTATGTTAAATGAAATCTATGGTTCCTCTCCCACCCCAAGTTATTGAAATATAATTGAAAAGAATTTTGCATCCTTCCCTGCCACTACTTTGTGCCATAGGTTTGTTTAAATGAACTTGTTTCTTCTTAGTAAAGTTGTAAATACCCATTGTGGAAAATCTGGAAATTAGGAAAATCCAGAGAGGTCAACAATGACACATAATCCCACTAACTAGAAGTCATCCACTATTGACATCTTGGCAATTTTTTTCTTCCAATTTCTTTTTCTACATATCGTTAATTTTTCTCCCATACAATTAGAGTAAAATTTTTCTATCCAATATTTTCACCTAACACTATATAATAGGCACTATCCACGTTACTAAAATGCATTGTCAGCTCACATTTTAAATTGCCACATAACACACTACAAACCAATCTCCTAATATTGACCATTAATACATAAGGCAACAATGAACAACTTAATCTAATCTCCAGATAAAGTGAAGAGAATGGCCATGAAATTTCTTAGTTAATGATATAGAAATAAAATTACAAGGTCAAAGGATATGTGCATTTTAAGGCTTTAGACACATTTTGTCAACATGATTTCAAGAAAGATTATTTGAATCTACTTTTCCAATAGCAGTGTATGTGAATGCCAGCCTTATCTTAATGCTTTTCAACAATGAGTATTATTAGAATACAAATAAAATCACCTTTTACCAATTTAATAAATATAGAGGCTTTATTAATTTGGATTTCCTTGAGTAGTGGAGAAGGAAGTTGAACATTTTCTTTTAGGTCTATTGGCTGTTTGTAGATTATATTTTGTAAGTTAACTCTTTAAGTCCTTTGAGACTGGGGGCCATATTTAAAACAGCGAAGTTCTAAATATTTTCAAAGGAGAAATAAGGTTTCCTCATATCCTCCATATTTATCCTAAATACAGGGTGGCCATAAAGTTCATGTGCAATTTAAAATTGTACATGAACTTTATGGGCTCTGCGTACTTCTTTCTAATGTCCAAACCTACTTCCCCTTGTGCTATCCTCAATGGAGACAACTGGCTTCCTTTTTGTCTTTAGGTTCTTAGTTTAGCCCTCAGCCTTCTTTCTTGGAAAGACTTTTTAATACAATGGTTTTCAATCTTTAGTGCACAAACCTGGCATGCTTATTAAAAGGCTGATTCCTTTACCCACCACTCAGAGATTCTGATTTAGTAGATCCCAGGTAGAACTCAGACTGTGCATTTTAACAAGCAGTACGAGTTGTTCTAATGTAGGTGAAATAGGAGATCTCGCTGGAAGGAGCAATACTGCAGATAACCATCATAGATCTTTGGTAACCCTCGAAATCTGATGGGAACTTTCTGGTGCTCACCTTACCAGTTCCCTCTCCAATGTTTCCCTATAGGGGAACTGTGGCATATGAGCCTGGATAACGCTCTATTGTATAGGCCATACTGCTCAGCACAGAGAATTTCACAACTCCAACACTTGCCGGCAAAATGCCAATAGTTCTCTTCAGTCAGAGGGACAACCCCAAACACTCCCAGCACTTTGCCAACATACCCCCTAGGAGTGTAATGCTGCCCTTGGGTGAGAAGCATTGCCAGAGTCTGTTTGGCTCAACCTGTTAGGATACACCTGACCAGTGCTAAGACTCCTGACAGACACTCACTTCATGTGTTTATGTGTATGTGTGTGTGTGTGTGTGTGTGTGACTGTATTTAACCTGTCATCATGCTTGTTTCTTTTTAACAATGCAAGATTCAATTGCCACCCCTCAGAGAAGACAAAGACACCTGGCACATACACAAGATGGTGGAAGCAGAACAGAGAGTGGTGTAGGGAATGAAGCCCACATGTCTGCTCTGTCTCCTTCGGCCTCTCAGCATCAGCAGCCTTCTTAAGTACCATGGGAGAACAATAAGGAGTTACAAAGTTAAACAATGATTGCTCATATGCCCCTCACATAATAAAGGTCTTGTTAGACTCTTCACCAAAGCTATCGTCCTATGTGCAGGCTGACTCTGGTGTAGGTACCCAAATGGAGTATGTGCTCTTGGTACGCCCATCGCACAAGAGCAGCATGCGCAGAGCAAGACAGTGGGCACACACTGGGCAGCTCTTGGAAGCTAGAGAGCAGTTTGTATGGAAGTACACGGGCATCTTGAACACTGTGAGTTTCAGTGATCCCTGGGCCCTTTTTCTCCTCCTCCTGGGCAGTAATGCAGCAGTGAGGAAGGGTTGCCATGAAACAGCTGTATTAGTAGATTATCATCTGAGATTAAGATGAAAGAATCAATTTCCACCTGAGTCTATTTAAGGGAATGGAATGGTCCAGCTAGCATGACTTTTGACTGCTTGGATTCATTCTGGATTTTGTTCTAAGTTAGTGGAGACTGGCTTCTACTATTATGCCTTCTGGTTGATAACAATATGAGGATCCAAGTCACCTCAAAATGTCAAGCAGGAAATGTGCCATGGAGCTCAGAGTGAGCATGTAGGGCTGTACTATACAGGCAGTGGTGAGGGGGGCAGGGACTTCTGCTCCTACTGCTTAAGTAGCCACTGTGGGGATGGACATTTCTGCCTTCTGATTGATGGTCAAAGTTAAAGGACATAGCATCCAGGAAATGACTACAAGATCATTTTTGAGAGCTCCAAATATAAGACTCCAGAGCAGTAGTGACTCAGAAAAATTCTCTGGGCAGCAAAACCAACAGGTCATTCATTCATGCCTGCTGGTGGCAAGGAGAATTAAAGAATCTCTCTGCCTGGGGCTTTTGCCTGTATTACTTACTCGTTGCATGACTAGTTGCACTAGTGTTTTGTTTTTGTTTTTTTTTTCTTTTACTTTTCGCAGTAAAAAACATAAGTAATCACTCTTCCTTCTTCCACCTCTCTACTTCCTCAACATCTAAGGTTGCAACTTCTGTCTTGCTCCTGAAATGTCTCTGATATGTCCGTGCTTACATATCCAGACTGAAAATTCAGAACCCCTGATTTGGCTCTATATATGTGAATACTTGATATTTCTCTTGGGCCTCCTAACTTGAAGACCTATTTTTTCCAGCCTTGTTGAGGTATACTTGACAAATAAAATTGTCTATACTCAAGGTGTGCGACTTGATGACTTAATACAAGGATACATTGTATAATGATTACCCCTCAAAAGTTAATTGACTTTTCCATCATCACCCATAGCTATTATTATGCTTGTACAGGAGGGTGAGGTCACTCACATCTAATAAAAGATCAAGATCCAAAATATATAAGGAACTCAGATAGCTCAATACCAAAAATAATGAAAATAACCCAATTAAACCATCACAAAGGACCCGAATAGACAGTTTTCAGAAAAAGATATACAAATGGCCAACAGATATTGTCTCCTTTCATGTAGGAAGGGTATTGGGAAACCACTGGATAGGGGGTTGTTGTGCTTGCTGCTGCTGGATCGTTACTGCTTTATGTTCTTTCAGTGGGCAGACTATGTGTACATCTCCCAACACAAGAATACACAAACATCTATATTTATTTCTTCATATGTCTCAGTGGTTCTCAATTAAGGATGTTTTTATAACCCCCAAGGGACATTTGGAAATTTCTGGAGACATTTTTATCACAATTAAGAGGTTGCTGTTGGCATCTAGTGGACAGAGGCCAGGAATACTGCTAAACATTCTGAAATGTATAGGACAACTCCCCACCACAAAGAAGCATCTGGCCCAAAATGTCAATAGTTCCAAGACTGGGGAACCAAAGATCTGAATAGTCATTTCTCCAAAGAAGAAATTAAAATGGCCAGCAGAAAAATGAAAAGGTGCTCAACATCACTAATCATTGGGGAATTGCAAATCAAAATCACAACGAGGTATCACTTCACACATGTTAGGACCGCTATTATCAAAAAGACAAGAGATAACAAGTATTGTTGGGAATGTGGAGGAAAGGGAATTCTTTTTGTACACTATTGGTGGGAATGTACACTGGTACAGCTCTTGTAAAAACAAAAAAAAAGTGTAGAATTTTCTCCAAAAATTAAAAATAGAACTACCATATGATCCAGCAATCCCACTAATAAGTATATATCCAAAGAAAATAAAATTAGTGTGTTGAAAAGGTATCTTCACGCTTAAGTTCATTGCAGCACTATTCACAATAGCCAAGATATGGAATCAACCTAGGTGTCCATCAACAGACAAATTGCTAAAGAAAATGTGATATATATACAGAGTGAACTACCATTCAGCCTTACAAAAGAAGGAAATTCTGTCATTTGAGACAACCTGAATGAACCAGAAAGACCTTATGTTAAGTGAAATAAGCCAGGCACAGAAAGACAAATATTTCATGGTCTGACTTATATGTGGAATCTAAAAAAGTCCACCTGATAGAAGTAGACAGAATATGGTGGTTACCAGAGGCTGAGGTTTGGGGTTGAAGGTGGGAATAAGAACATGTTGATCAAAGGGCACAAAATTTCAATTAGGAGAAGTAAGCTTGTGAGATCTAGTGCGTGCCATGGTGACTTGAGTTGATAATAATGTTACATATATTTTAAGATTGCTAAGAGTAAATTTCAAATGTTCTCACAAAAATGATAAATATATGAGATGATGGACATATTACTTAAGATTGTTTAATCATTCCACAATGTATACATACATCACATCACATTGTACTCCGTAAATGTATACAAATATTATTTACCAATTAAAAAATAAAAGAATTTAAAATAAACCTCTGATCAATATTATAAGGAGATTAAATATCAATAGCTCAGCACACAATAATGAGTTGGAAGTCATTTATATCTCTAATTTTAAAATGCCCTCCACTGGTCTCTATTTCTAGCCTCTTAACTTTGCTAATCCAGCCTGCACATGGCCACCAAATCAGTTTTCCTAAAACATTTCTTTCAGCACCTAAGTCTCTTCTCTAACTTTTTTTTTAAAATAATTTTATTAAATCGTAATTGTGTACATTGGTGCAATCATAGGGCAGAATGTGCTTCATATTTTTTTAATAATTTTGTTAAATCATAATTGTGTACATTGGTGCAATCTTCTCTAACTTTTTAATGGCTGCTCACTTTTTGCAAGATACGTGCAAACTCCTCAGCCTAGCTTTCACAAGGCAGCATATGTTCAAATATAGAGTTAGGAGTGAGACAGAAATGGGTTTAATTCTGGGCTCTGCTACATACTGGCTATGTGAATTTAACAGGATGGCTAATTTTGCTAAGCCTCAGTATCTTTGTTTGTTAAATGCGAAAACAATTGCTCTTCCACATCTGAGACTTTGGGATGCTAATCTCCCTTCCCAATCCTTCCTTGGCCATCACTGTCTGAATGGCTCCTATTTATCCTTCAGGACACTGCTCTAATAGCCATAGTATGTTGGATGGGAAAGTAATGAGATAATATAGATGATGGCAGATGATGGTGAGCATCAAAATCCCTGATCCAATGAAAAGCTTCAGGGGTAGGGGCTCAATTTAGCCATGCTTGGCTAAGTAAATATGGATGTCAGGCTTGGAATGGCTCACACTCTATTGATCACTAACTGCTGCAAACAATTACGTGAGCAGGCCCTAAGGCCACATGACATCAGGCACAGTTGTTGGAAATCTAGAAGGGAAACCTACCATCAAAGCATCAGAGAGGCAGAGCCAGCTATAGCAGATGCTGCACAACTGCCACATCTCTGTCACCAGGCTGGCACCTATTTCCATCGTGCTAGGTCCAAAAGAATTGTAGGGAGCTATATGAGGCTGGGCATGCTTGCTGATTAAGCTGGGCACAGCAACCACAAGGACACAGGCCCAAATAGCTCGCTCCTCCGAACTACTGTGAGGCTGATGTGTCTCAGCCTTCACAGCACACTTAGGGTCTGTGTGATCAGTCATGGCGGTTTGTCACGAGGATATATTTCAGGGCTAGGGCACTCCAGATTCAGATCCACAATCATTCCCTCTATGATAAAGGAACCTAAAAGCCCATATCTCTGTCCTTCCTTGATCAAGCCAACCATTTACTGGACTCTCACAAACACCTGGCAGATGGGGGAACACCCGCCCAGGCTCTTAGTAGCACTGCTGACAAATCACACTTCATGTATAAAGCTTAGACAGAACATCAACTGCCTCTGAAGTTAAATCCCACTTGCCTAAATAAATGCCATGGGATCTTTCTTCAGCTACAAGAGGCATATTTGCTCTTCTACTTAAAAATGCTTCCTCTGACATTAGCAATAACAACACAAATTAAGATTTCCTAGTACAGCTGGAAATAAGTAAGGCAAAAGGGAGGGAATATGAGCGCTGTTTTATTTCACTGCACACCCTTTAACTACCTAAAATCTGTGAGTTGTTTGAGGCCAAGGGCTAATTAGAGTTCATCTCTGTCTATCAGCAAGTAGCACAGAATCAAAGTTAAGAGCACTTCATTCATAAATATTTGTTGACCATCCAGTGGGGTGAAGGCCAGGCCCTTCACTAAGTACTCAGTGTGGTGAATTGAATGGACAGTTTTGTCACATATCCTACCCAGTCACTGAGGCAGACATTTAATTGTAGGAACCATGACATCCCCAGTACCCACTTTAAGCCTCAGTCCTTTGATAAAGAAACAGAGGGATTATATCACCTTACTCAACATGTCTAAGCTTCCTTTTTATTCTCTGTGCCCTCTTACTATTTTAAAGCATCCATAAGGTTTTTTTTTTATATATATATAGAAGAAAGGTTCAAGGAATATTGAGAGATGATTAAATACCCCAAGTCTGTAGGGGAAGCGGAGATTTGCTGAGCAGAGAATCAAAAAGAGAATCATTTGTTTTAATGTCTTCATAAAACATCAGGGCAATTTTATAGTTGGACAGGGGAAAACTTGTGTCAACTACCTTCCGTATTCAATTGATATTTTGAGGGAGACATAATTGAGAAAAGCTTTGGGGTGACTTATTGTTGCCCATCTCTTCTGTCCTAGTCTCTCTCTTACGTCCATTGCAAGAGCTTGGAAGGAGACTGTCACGTGAAAATTGTTGGACTAGTTCCTCTCACTGAGGAAAGATCTTTCTGGTATTTCCTTTCATGCACGTGGGGTTGGTCTGCCTTTCCTGCTCCATCATCATTCCAACACTCATGTCCACTGAGTTAGAAGCCAGGTTCAATGCTCTCTCTTGTGCTGTCTCAGGTTCCCTGGCTTTTATTTAGTTCCTGATTCAAGGCTAAGTCTGTTGCTGTTATGGCTCACATATCTGAAGGGCTTAGATGAGAAAACAGAAAAAGCTTATATGTTTGAGTTGTTAGAATGTGGAAACAACTAAACACTTACTGACTGTAGGCTGAAGTTGATACATCTGAGTAGAAGAAACATAGGAAATGGAAGGCTATTTTTAAGTATTATTTTCAATGTCATGGTTGCTAAGCTAATGACAACCCCTACCCCATCCCCACCAAATCAAAGTGATAGCTTCTAGTCCAAAGTGTCAGCTCCAGGAGGTCAGGTACTAGTTTTGTCACATTGACTGTTTCCCCAGCACCTGACACAGGGCCTGGGCTGGTACATAAAAGTCTAAAGCCAGGGTCATTTGCACAACACACTCCACAATTACTGATGCTGACATCACTATAGCATTCCTCACTTCAGTTGAACTTCCAACTTGGTTGAAGGTATGAGAATTCATGGAAATTAAATGATTGCTCCCTTCTTATTTTGAACCCATGTAGATCTGAAGAATCACTAAACTGGAAGATTTCTGAAACAAAAAACTGACTGCAGGACAGAAAGGCAAACAGATGGGCATGATGAAAACATGCTTAATAGCAATGGAAGGCAAAACGGAAAAGGCCAGCCAAACTCTAAAAGTATTTTTTTGGAGAAGATAAGAGAAATAATAGCTGTAAAGGAAGATTTCAAGATATAATGGCAATCATTTCCAAGACTTGAAAAAACAAAAGACTTGAACCCTCAGTTTTAAAAACACACTCACTTCCAGGAAGGATAAATGAAAACAAATCCACACTTAGAAACATTGTCGTGAAACTGTAGGACACTGAAGGAAAACAAAAATATTTCAAATGGCTGAAAAAATAAAACCCAGAAGACTGCCTATAAAAGAAAGACAATCGGATGACTAAACTTTCTAAACAATAGATAGAGTAATATTTTTAAAGTGCTGAGATTATTGGTGGGGAGTAAAATGGTTCCATCAACATAACCCATCATTAAAAGCATAAAAGTGAAGTTTCAACCTCTTCCAAGAAAGTGTTTATTGTTTATGAAGCTTTGCTAAAAGGATACATTGTACTTGGAACAGAAGGCAATTGAATCCAAATGAAAGGAGAAAAAGACAAAAAAACCATCAAGCAAAGAAGTTGCTAGTGAATCTAAATAAACATTAGCTTTAAATAATAAAAGAAATAATGGCTAATGGAGGGAATGGGAAAACAAGGTGGAACTAAATACTTGTAGACAATAATCTGGTACGTGGTAATTGGGAGATCAAAGTTTAAATGGTCTTAAGTTCCTTACAATTATTGGGAAGAGAGGATAGAAACTGAATAGACTTAGGTTTCTGAAGCTAAGCACACATAACATTTTAAGGAAAATATGTAAAATAACAGAAAGGAAATGTTTGCTCTGGGTTGTGACCGTTTCACTGGTAGTGCTGAAGTCTACATTCCAAACATTTAGCCTGTGGAATTGCAGATTCGAGGATACCATATACATTTCTGTTGGGCTGCCAGAGCAGGGCACTCAGTGAAGTTGTCTTGATGGTCAGGGTGATGCAGGATGAGGTGGCTCCACGACGTGCCACCTTAGCCCTAGAGGTGTTGATGCTCCTGCGGCTGGAAGGGTGGGACACCTGTGGAGAGACACTGGGGCCTTGTTGTATCCTCCCCGTGCACTTCTGGCTGGTCAATTTCACTTCATGGATGGGCCTTGCTGTCTCCTCATGTGAGTTTCCAGGGCCTGAGAATTCCCGCACCTTGCTGTTGATTGGATGACTGGCTATAACTGATGAAGACCCATGCCCTAAAAGTCAACAAAGAGTTCCACCAAAACAACCCCCTGCCACTATATAAACCCCTGAGCAGAGAGCCCGAGGACAGATGTGGAAGAGGGAGCAGGAGAGCTTGTTCCCCTCCTGGGTTCTCTCTGCCAGGAATTTTGGTTTTTGTAAGTTTTTGTATTTGTTTCTGTGAATAAATCCTGTCTTACCACTGATCTGTGGTCCTTCCATTCCTCAAATGGCAGAGACCAAGAACCTGAAACACCAGTATCAATAGCAAGGGTAAAATCTGGCACCCATTTTGTGTTGTATACAAATGTTCTTAATGTGGCCTAGCAGCTGAAAAACAACCCAACAGAATATTTTGCTTATTTTGGTAATTCAGTCTTATCCTCATCTGATCTGGTCCTGAGTATCTGAAGGAAACATCCCTCCTTTTCTAACGGGGCCTAATCACTCTGCACCTTTTCTTCCATTCCATAGATATTCTCACCATCTCATTTAAGTTGAATACTTTCAACTTTCTCTCTATTAACTTTTTATTTGTTTGGGGGATAGGAAAATTCTAAATTGGAGTTGTGCTTCTTCCTCATTTTTCATTCAAAAGTGTTAACAACAAGTAGGAGAAATAGAAAAATCACACTGATTAAAACTCTGCATAAGAAACACCTTGGTAGATATATTTAAGTATTAAAAAGACATTTATTTTGGCAATGGCTTTTTGAAATCTATGGAGGAATTCTGAATCTATTTGCTAATGGCCTCTATATTTAAATCAAAACACGAATTATATTCAGCATCATCTAAATGCCTAAATAAAACCACAAAATCATTTACAAGTGCCTCTAAGGGACCCATCATCACATTCGACTAAATACTCCTGGTTTAAAAACATGTTTAATTGAATATCAAAATAAGCATCAACTTGGCTATTGGTACAATGAGTAAATTAAAAAAAGAATCAAGAGGGAAAAATGTTGTGACTTGTATATGGGAAAGAGCAGTATCTGATGATTAATATTTGAATCTATAAACTGAATTAGACATAGAGCCAACTTTTCATTATCTGCTACAGTAAGAATAAGGTTTAAGTGAAGGTCAATTTTGTAGAATCTGAGATTTGCTATTATTTCTGAGCATGGTAAAAAGAAAAAGGAGGAAAAGAAAGATTTAGTTCCCAGTGAGAATTTCCAGTCCCTAACAGTTTCAAAGCATTTGTTTTTTTTTTTGTTTTTTTTTTTTTGAGACAGAGTCTCACTCTGTCACCCTGGGTAGTGCCTTGGTGTCATAACTCACAACACGCTGAAACTCTTGGTTTTGAGCAATCTAGCAATCTTGCTTCAGCCTCTCAAGTAGCTGTAACTAGAGGTGCCTGCCACAACACCTAGCAAGATTTTCTATTTTTTTGTAGAGACAGGTTCTCACTCTTGCTCAGGCTGGTTTCAAACACCACCTGAGCTGAAGCAATCCCACCCTCCTTGGCCTCCCAGAGTGCTAGGATTACAGGCATAAGCCATCATGCCCAGCTAGTTTCAAAGCATCTTGAGAATTAAAAACAAAGAAGAAAAACACTAATTACCAGATGTTGTCAACCAACAGGGGACAGGCTTGATGACTGTCCCTTGTCTACAAGCTTCTTAGATGTCAATAAAAAGTGGCTCTCCAAATTCCCATTACTGAATATGCTAAACCTCAAATTTTAAGGTTGATATACTGCTGGAAAAAAGTTATTATAAAAAATAAGGCCAGAAAACCAACAAGTCTATAAAAAATTAAAATGGCAAAATGAGTAGGGACCAATAAAACTACTTCATCAGCTGAAAAGCAATCAACTTAGTCCGGGGAAGTTATTTCTCCTGCTGCAGCAAGGTCCACAGCTGTTTAATAGGGCATAACCCAGCACTTCAAAGTAATAGAGAAGTCCTTTGCAGCCTCCTCATGTATCTCTACCATATTATATGTATGGCTAAGAATGAGAGCTTTTCTCAAGGACTCAAAGCACTTTATTTTTACATGAGGTTTGTATCCTTATTTCTCAAAAATGGTAAGTAGTTCGAGTGGACCTCAGGCTGCATCACAATCATTGCTTTTTCTGAATAAGTCATCAAACCCTCAAAAGGATACACTGACTTGTGTCAAAGTACTTTAAATATGGTTACACAGAAGTACAAGTAAGGTTTCAAAGAAGCACTTTGCAATTTCTAGAAAGACATGACCTAGAAACTTACTAAATGCAGAATGTAAAGGTCTTAACACAGTAACTAAGAAAATGCCAATGAAGGCTATGTTAACCAGTTTGATGAAAATATTTCAGATTGTATATGAAACCAGCACATTGTACCCCATGGTTGCATTAATGTACACAGCTATGATTTAATATATATAAAAAAAGAATGTGTGTGTTGTGCAGGAGTCTTCTAAATTAAATATAGTTGGAACAGCATTGATATTTCTGGCAATGATGCAAGGTGAAGTGTTTGGAGCATCTATCATCCTCTACATCCAGATGTTGAGCACCTACCAGGGTCCTGGGCCCTTTTCTAAGCACTAGGGGAAAAAGGCATTCAAATATAAGGACTTCCCTTTAGACACTTCCATTCTAGACAGTTGTTCTAAATCATCACTGGCTGCACAATTAAACTCTGGAGGTGAAAGACACAGGAAATTCTGTATTTCAGTGGTTTTTTACTCTTGGGTATACATCAAAATCCCAGTAAGCCTTCCCCTCAGACATCCTAAATTACTTGGGCTATGGTGCAGAGTGTCCTGGTAATTTTTACAAGCCCTAGTAAGTGACATTAATTTGCAGCTAGGGTGAGAACCCCTGAGTTAGTTGGGAAAAGAGACATGAGTACCCCAATAAAACAAGTTACATGGGCTGCTTTTCTTCCTCGACAATTTATGACTTGAACTAGTAGAATAAGTTGAATGTTAAACTTAGTAAAAATTAGATTTTTCTCTAATGTGACAAGAATTCGAGAGTCAGGAATCCATATTTCTTCTGTTAGGGATTTAAGTCATCATCTACAAATCAACATGAAATACGGCAAAGGACTTTGAAATCGCAGTGAATTCACAATAGATGTAAGTACAATCAGGACTATCCAAATGAAAAGAAAGAAGAATGGCTTAGGAAATCCAGTAGTGTTTTAAACAAGAAGGATTTTAGGTTGAGAGGCACGGAATTCTCCTACAGTCTGGGCACAAAACCCATATGATAGATGGTGCTGGCACTTATCTATTGTTTGGAAACAAGGCAGTGACCCCTTGAATCTTTCATGAATGCCCACATTCTCTCAAAGGTAAGTCTCCTCTAAAAGGAACAACACAACTCTTTAATTGGCTAATTATAATACAAACATGCAACAGAGCAGTGTTTTTCAACCTTTTTTATCTCACAGAACACTTGAGCCTATAGTTAAACAACTATAGCACACTTAAATTATGTTGATTCATAAAAAAGAGTAAAAAAAGGAATACACTTACTGTGCTTTAAACATCTTTTTAAAATAAGTTAATTAATGATCTTAATTTTTTTTTTTTTGCAGTTTTTGGCTGGGGCTGGGTTTGAACCCATCACCTCCGGTATATGGGGCCAGCGTCCTACTCCTTTGAGCCACAGGCACCGCCCAATCTTAAAACAACTTTTGCAGGCTACCACGATCATTTCATAGCACAACAGTGTGCCATGGCATACGAGTTGAAAATCACTGCAATAGAGACTTTAATTTTCACAAACACAAGATAATGATGTGACTACTCTGACAATCGGGGTACCCTGTGCTGCCATGTGGCTAAGCTATGCTCAGGATCAAAATGACTCTAGGCACTCCCCCAGCCAGCTAACAGCACCTGGGAGCCCCCAGAAGGCAATGAGCCTCCAAGGGGACATTGGCAACATTAAGATGCACAACAAATATGCACTCGTCATGGGGAGCTCGGTGGGCTGCTTTTTCCAGGTGTGGTTTTGCAATCTGTTTTATTTTTGTTGCATTTTATTTGGGAAGAGGGGAGTATGTACAAATTGTGCTTTCATGAATGAAAATGACTAAAATAGTGACCAGGAAGCCCAAAGCTGCTCTGCCCTCGTAAAAGATTTTAAGTTGGTAAGTGGGGTTGTGTGTCCCAAGTCTCTAACAGGAGAAAGTCCACATAAGGGCAGATCAGAATGGCCATTAATCCTTACTCTTAAACTTTCAAGGAAAGGAACTATCATTCTCTATTTTGTCTGGCTTCACCACTGAGGCACAATTTAGCCAAAGAATGTACAAGTTCTCTTGCCACAGAACAGCAAGGCATATTCTGCTCTGCTAGTTGGAGTTTACGATGACAAGTGCATGAGTGTTACAGGTTCACTAGACATAGTAAAACATCCACCTCATGTTGTTTTTGTGAAAGAATTTTATAGATTTGGGTAAGAATCATAGAGGAAAATTCCCCAAAACCCAATTCACAATACTATCGAGTGAATGCTCAGTCTGATATGTCTGGAATCATTGCCCCAGACCCATGATAAAATCCTGGCTCTGCTATTTATTCATGCTGTGATCCCAAGGTCACCAAAGTAAGTCGCCTAACCCCTAAGTCTAACTTTCCTTTAGTATAAGGAAAGGACATCATGCACCCTGCAAAAATCAGTGGGGATTAAGTGAGTTAATGTGCCTTATTCAATAAATATTAACTGTTCTTGTCATTTTTATTGGCATACTCATTTTCTTGTAGATACTAGGTTCATTCATTTATACCATTCATTAAACATGTATTTCCTGACTCTCTTCTTTGTGGTAGGCACAGTTCTAGGCCCTAAGGACACAGCAGTGAACAAAACCAAGGTCCTGTCTTCTTCAGCCTTACATTCTAGTGGGTGAGAGGGACAATAGAAAAACTCATAAGGAGATAAAAAACATAAACAATAATGCAGGCTCCAAGGGAAGGCAAGGGCAGTGGCTACTTTAAATACAATGCCAAGGAAGACCTCACTGATTGTGATATTTGGTTTCAATACTCCTGGTCACTATGCCACCTTTTCTTTCCCAATTCGATTGCTGAAGTAATTGGTATAGCATGCTCCCTCAACCTTTGGTTCTGTGACAAGGAATCCTACATCTCCTTTTCCAAGCATTCGTGTTTTGGTTGCCCAGGGACGTGCTATTACACCGACAGCATCACACTGAGGCAGGCAAGAAAGTCTCATTTGCAGCCCAGCTAAAAACTCTTGAATGTTAAAGTTTGGCAGATCGTTATTCCACCTGCCGATCCCTAAAGAATAAGCTGCTACCTTTTTAAAAAATCCTCTTCTAAAAATAGCTGCTTCACTAAGGTGCTGTGTAACAAAGAGGCTGCCTGGCTCTTCATCCCATTTATTTGTTATTATTCAAGTTGGCTAGGACAGCAGAGTTAGTTCCTGCCTCTATGAGGAATTGTTGCCAGCCTGTGAGACACAAAGATATGGAATAAAAGCCATGGGGAACTTCTTAGCTCAGTTTAACTAAGGTACTGGGGGCAGGGAAGAAGGGGTTCCCACTCTCTCCCAGTGCACATGATGGTAAAGCATCAACTATATTAAGATAGAATCTACTGAAATAACATTTTGACCTATCTCAGTCACCATCAGCCACATTTCTGCGAGTTCTCCCTCCCCTGTCTGTAACAGACAGGAATCAGACTGATAACAAGACTACGTTGTGTGTTGGGAAGAGAAGAAGGTGTTAAAGTACAAGCTGCAATTCAGCCTTGGGAGAGAGAACAGAAGCTGAGTCAAAATGCCTAGAGTCTGGACATTGCATTCCTGACATTAACAGGACTGTAGGAAGCATCCCGTGAGGCCATTTCATTTTCTGCTCCATTTCTGGGCTGGAATGAGAACAAGCATAGAGGCCCTGCTTCAGCTACAGGTCACACCACTGAGCATGTTCCTTGAGGGCAGAGATAAGGTTCTGCTGTTTGAGATTCCTCTGAGTGTCTAACATCATGATTGACTCTGATCTAGGCCATTTGGGTGATCTCTTTATTCACAATTTCATCATTATACCTGTTTTCTGAATGAGCCAGATATATCTGGGGGCTCACTGGCAGCTTTACTTGGTTTTGAGAATGTAAAACCTAAATGTTGTTTGCCATCTATCAAATAAGGATGCTGATTCGAAAGGCAGTCTGTTATGCTAAGAGAAAGCACTGAGAGTGAGGTCAGAAGACCTGGTAAGTTTTAGTGTGTTTCTAAGTAGGCAAAAAAAAAAAAAAACCACAGACAGAAGATAGAAAGGAAGTTATTTGCTATTGGTGTACCAAATATGCCAAAATGAAGATGGATATGTCTGCACAGTGGGATTATAGGTGCACATTTTTTCTTTATGATTTTCCATAATCGTCTTAGATTTTATGGAATATGTCAAGTAAGAACACTGACATAATGTAAGATAAGAGATTAGGTAAGAACCTCATTTTTATCATGTATTACTGCATCACTTTAGAGCCACATACAGTCCCCTGCTTGGGTCCTTATTTCCCATCTATATAAGGACAGACAAGCACTGGAGGAAGACTCTTCAGTTCTAACATTCTGTGCTGCAAATGCACTTTTTATTATATTAGCTTTTTTTTTTTCTTTAAGCTAGCAATTTAAAGAGCTAGGACAATACCACTACTTCAAGCCATTATGACCACAGTTGCCATGTGCTGGAGGAGGTAATCCATTCAGCAGGGTTCTCACTCCCAGGCCAAGAGCTCACAGGTATTGCTATTATTCTGTATTTGCTTGTGAGTCACAGTTGGCTTGATATTGGATCTTGAAGTGCCATTGCTGCCAAAGTGCAGGATTAGTAACAAACTATTCCTAACATCTGTGTTTAGCTGAAGAAATGTCTTTATTTCAAATTCTGCCTTGGGGTATTCACTAGATACATATAGATCACAGTACAATTATCTAATTTAGTCCTTACAACTACACTATGAAACAGAAACAAGCATTATTGTCCCAGTTTTATGAACGATAAAACTGAAGCTCAGGGGAGCGCATAACTAAGTACCAGATTTTGAACTCAGGTCACTATAAGAATTGGACTGAAGAAAAATGTGCACAGCCAGGATTTCTGGGGTTTGCCGAGCTTCTGGTTATCTCTATGTGGTTTTCCTCTGCCACTTAGGGACAGAAAATCCTCTAGAGAGGATTTGGTTATTAGAATTAAAGCATTTCATAAAAGCATTTTGTTATTGTGCTGCCTGCCTAGTCCCTAGGGGCATGCAGAGAACTATCAATGCTGAAAAGATTCTACCACTGCTCCCACTCAGAGTGGTAGATTTGGGAGTGGATGTGGAAGCTGACAGAGTCCCCAAGTAGAGCAGGTGCTAATTATGCCAAGATCTATGCTCTTCTCACATGAGAATTTCCCCAAACCCAGAGATAGGTAAAGATGACAGTAGAGTCCTTGATTGACTTCTGGATAAGTGGCCAAATGACATACCAGTGGAGGCTTCCCAGCTTGGTTATATGGTCTCCTTGGTTCAATGTAGACCCAAAGTAGAGCCCATTGATGTTCTAAAATTTATGGAGTGAACATAAGCTTCTCATTGGCACGAGCTCCTATGGAATGGTGCTGTTTTCTACCTTCGTGCTAGCATGACCAGTTTATCACAAGAGCCAATGGCAGGGCTTATGAGTGCCAGATCAGTGACCGTGGCTGAAGGGCAGCAGGTTTTCCCATTAGTACATGCAGCTCTACAACTTGCTAGCTGGGTGATTTTGGACAAGTGCTATAAGTTCTCTGCACTCCATTTTCTGCATAAATAAAATGGAGATAATCAATCTCACAGCATGTTTATGGGGATTAAATTAGGACATCTTCCCAAATAGAGGGGAAAATATTGTCTCGGTATGTTAATAGGCATTTGGTCGGTGTGCATGTGAATTAGCATGTAGATGAGCAGGGAGTGTAGCATAAACTAATGACTCTGAAAAACACTGAGTAAAACACAGTTAACTGACTATGTATTTACAGCTCTTACACCACCAACTTCCCAGTCGATCACGGAGTTTAGAAGCTGTTGGGAAACCCTGTGGACAGTTCAAGGCAGTCCATGAGGGTCAGGCTGGCCTGAGGGAGTTACTTGGGACTACCCACTTGTCCAAAATGCATAGACACACGATCAAGCTATGAACCACAGGTCTTCCTGCCTTTACCTAAGGATATCATCTGTCAGGAGTCTTCAGAGTTCAGAATTCCAGTCTGAGGCCAACAAATACTCAGACTGGTCCCAACCTGATGCCCAAGACCCTCAGCTATGACCATGTGGCCCCTTGTGACCAACAACAGCAAAAATTGGCTGGCAAGATTTGCCATATGCAAGGATGAGAGTACATTTAAGACATTAAAGCTGGTCACGGTGGCTCACGCCTGCAGTCCTAGCACTTTGCGAGGCTGACATCACTTGAGGCCATGAGCTCCAGACCAGCCTGAATAACACAACACAGTGAGACTTCATCTCTACAAAAAGCAAAAAATAGAAAAATCAGCTGGGCATGGTGGCACATGCCTGCAATCCCAGGTACTTGTGAGGCTGAGGAAGAACAATTGCTTGAACCCAGGAATTTGATTGTGCAGTGAGCTATGATGATGCCACTGCTCTCTAGGCCAGAGGACAGACAACAGAGTGAGATCCTGTTTCCAAAAAAGAAAGACATTAATGTAACTTATCCTGGTGGCAACACTGGAACATTGGTATCTTGCCATCTTGATATGGCTGTGGTCAGGCTCCCAGGAAGACAGGGCAAAATTAATGAGATTAGAAAGTTCAAGTGGAGCCAAAGCATGGCAAGATGGAAGCATAAGCTTAAGGAAGCCCAGAATG
The DNA here is from genome assembly GCA_963574655.1 of Perodicticus potto. Classification (NCBI taxonomy): domain Eukaryota; kingdom Metazoa; phylum Chordata; class Mammalia; order Primates; family Lorisidae; genus Perodicticus; species Perodicticus potto. The sequence continues at coordinate 3,100 of CAUYRH010065573.1, read as the reverse complement.
AATCTAATTCCAACAGAGGGAGCCACTGCAAGTTGTGAAGAGCTAGTCTGTCTTTTCTCTAATCAGGAACATTTAAAGGGGCATCCTGATCCTGGCTAAAGCCAAGCAAAGAGTTGAGACCTGAAGGAGACAAAATATGCTATAAACTATCTAGAAAAAATAGACATTAGATCAATGGAAACTCAGGTGAGCATCTACCCTCCTTCTTTGAAACCTGGCCTCTACACCCATGAACAAGGCAGTTAATTTACTGAACATTTTCCCTGTTCTGGGTACATGACACACATCATATTGAATGATTACATCATGTATGTATGTCAGTATGCCAGGGTAACACTAGCAGCAAGAATGAGGATTTTAAGAATGAGGATTGAAATCCAGGCTGATTTGATTGCAAAGCCCAGGCTTTTTTATTTATACTGTGAGGGAATAAGGTTGTTTAGCTTTTATAAATCTATTGGCCTTTATGTTTCAGTCACATGTCCCAGTGCTGCATCCTTCCTAGGATCCCATGACTGCCTTCCCATGCCTATTTATTCACTCCCACAGCTCGCAGGACCCAGCATTCCAGGCTTTTTTTTAAGGGAGGTACTGGGATACCTTGATACCTAACAGATCCTTGCATAACTAAACAGTAAAATAAATCCCCAACTTACATGAAAAGTGGGGAATAAAATGTGGTATACGTATACCATACCATGGAGTACTTACTACTCAGCCACAAAAAAAAAAAAAAAAAAAAAAAAAAAATGGTGTGGCTGGATGAGATGGGTCATGCCTGCAATTCTAATAGTATGGGAGGCTAAGGCAGGAGGATTCCTTGACCTCAGTAGTTAGAGGTCAGCCTGAGAAAGAATGACTAAAAATAGAAAAATTAGCCAGGAGTTGTAGCAGGTACCTGTAGTCCATGCCACTTGGGAGGCTGAGGCAGAAGAATCACTTGAACCCAGGAGTTTGAAGTTGCTGTGAGCTAGGCTGATGCCATGGCACTCTAGCCTAGGCAAACAAGTGACTCTCAGTCTCAGAAAAAACGGTTGGCTAATACTTTTTGCAACAACCTGAATAGAACTGGAGACCACTCTCCTAAGGGAAACATCACAGGATGGAAAAACAAATAGCACATGTACTTAGTATTAAATTATAAGCAGCTGATCAACTCTTACATGCACATATGGAAGTAAAACTCAACATAAATCAAGTAGGTGGGAGAGGGCAGGAGGAGATGGGTAAATTCACACCTAATTGGCACAATGCACACTTTTGGGGTGAAGGTCACTTACAATAATGACTTAAAATATACAAAAGCAAAGTATGTCACCAAAACATGTGTACCTTATTATATCCTGAAATTTAAAAGAATGAGGAAATCACCCCTTTTCCAGGGCAATTTAAAAGTCCTTCTGAAGAGTTTGAGGAAAATTCTAAGCCTATTTTTCCTGTGACCCACCCTCAGGCCATTGTTCTAGCTATTTCCGATCATGAGAATATCTGTGTTTGGTCAAATCCTGTGTGGTTTTCAAAGTCTATATCACATCTTTTTTCCCTCTATGAAGTGTTTGTTCATTCTCCCAACATACAGGGACCTTCACCGCTCTGAATCTCCATAGACAATATTTTATCTTGTATTATAGGTAACTAATGATTTACTTCTGTCCCAAACTTCACAATCACTACTGTAAACTCATCAAAGCAGAGATGGCATATTCCTCACAGGTACTCATTCCGAAACACCCAGAACAGCACTCTGTTCCAGAAGTTCCTCAGGAACCATTCCTTGACTTAAGTGGATATGTAAATGTCCAACACACATCCAGGAAAACTGAATAAACGGGAGCAACACTGAACAAACAGCTTCCCATCTTCTTGCAGACTGGTCTTTGCATATATCCCAGGAGAAGTGGCATGACACTTTTTATAAAAATGTTTGAGGATGACATAAAAAATACCAAGCCAGAAAAATTCTGCCCAGAAATCCATAATTCCTTTTAAATACTCTATTTTAAGATGACAAGCAGAGATTGATTAATCCAAGGTTGATAAATAGATAGTTTCATCCCCCCAATCTGTCTTCCCCTTCATCTTCTGAGAATACATGTTTTACTGATGCCATAATGTTTCCATAGCAATTTATATTTTGAACTTTCCACAGTCATTTTCCGCTTGCATTCAGCATTGTTAAACAAGAGTGGTTAGGTCCACACAGAAAATAGGGAGAGACTCAGCCATAGAGATGTTAAAGGTCACCCTTCAAATCAGAAGCAGATCTGAGAAGGGAACACTGACTTCAGAGATTTGGGCTCTGAAGGCATATTAATCAACAAGCCAGCTGTCCATACAAAGGAAAGAAAGAAAAATGTAATTGAATTAGAGTTAGAAACTTTTTCTATAAACATAGCACTATTTAATCAACTTACAGTAAGGGAATGACATTAACTGATGGAAATTGAGGAACATAAGGAGCTGGTTAAAGAACATGGATTTCCAGCTTAAATATCTCAAAGGTGGTGGAGGGGGAGGAGGCGGGGAGGGGTAAGGAGGAAGAGAAATATACTTTTAAATATCCTATAGAAGGATATTTAAAAAACAATCCCCCCCCCCAAAAAAAAACCAGCTAACTGAATCAGTTATGCCCTGGAATCTGCATCTTAATAGGCTCCTAAGAGATTCTATTGAATAGATTCTGTTGTGTAAGGCCATGAGTTTCAGGAGTGTCCAACCTTTTTTTTTTCTCTTCTGCACACTGAAAGAATAAGAGTTGTCTTGGGCAACACATTATATACACAAACACTAAAGAAAGCTGATTAGCAAACAAACAATGAAAAAAAAAGTCCGTGTTGGCTCGGCGCCTGTGGCTCAACGGGCTAAGGCGCCAGCCACGTACACCTGAGCTGGTGGGTTCAAATCCAGCCGGGGCCTGCCAAACAACAATGACGACTGCAACCAAAGAATGGCCAGGCGTTGTGGCGGGCGCCTGTAGTCCCAGCTACTTGGGAGGCGGAGGCAAGAGACTCGCTTGAGCCCAGGGATTGGAGGTTGCTGTGAGCTGTGATGCCACAGCACTCTATCCAGGGTGACAGCTTGAGGCTCTGTCTCAAAAAAA